>ONZH01030314.1:0-22988 GCA_900303285.1 Rhinella marina | reverse complement strand
ACTTGGACACATTATCCGCTATACACGTCATCACCTGTTCGCACTGTTGTGGTTTCAATAGTGGTGTACTACGTGACCTTGTAAGTTGCGAGATGAAGCTAGGGAGCGAAACTCTGCGGCGTTCCACTGCTCCCTCATTAGTAGGTACTGTGTCACTCTGCCCAGGACCACGGCCTCTGCCCCCCTACATCACTTGGACGCCCACATCCTCGACCCTTAGCCCTTGGGTTCAACATTTTGTGTAATCACTAAACTGTCGAAATAATATCTGAGGCCACAAACGTATTCTCTAGACTGCGGATAGTGTACCACACACCACAGAATTTTTCACTGGACTGTATTAACATAGAAAAACATAGAAACATAGAAGATTGACGGCAGAAAAAGACCACCTGGTCCATCTAGTCTGCCCTTTTATTATCCTTTTGTTTTTATCTTAGGATAGATACATGTTTAAATTCAGTTACTGTGGATTTATCAACCACCTCTGCTGGAAGGTGTATTAGATGTATCTGAGAGAAAAAACGTATTCTCTAGACTGCCGCTAGTATAACGCACACTTCTTCTAGACTCCGGCTAGTGTGCAGCACACGACAGAATTTTGCACTGCACTGTATAATGTAAAACTGAGACGAAAAACATATATTTTCTACACTCCGGCTAGTGTGCAGCACACAACAGAATTTTTCACTGCACTGTAGTATATATAACTGAGACAAAAAACGTAGTCTTTAGACGGCGGCTATTGTACTGCAAATCACTAAATTTGTCACTGCACTGTATGATATATAACTGAGAGAAAAAAAACGTATATTTTCTACACTCCGGCTACTGTGCAGCACACGACAGAATATTTCACTGCGCTGTAGGACATCTAATTGAGAGAAAAAACGTATACCCTAGACTGACGCTACTGTATAGCACATGACATAATTGTTCACTGGACTGTAGTATATATAACTGAGAGAAAAAACGTATTCCGAAGACTGCACTACAGATCCCAGCAAGCCAAGGTACAGCAGCAGCAAAAATGAGTACTGAGAGGACTTTGGGCAATTTCTTTTGGGTCTGTGTGGACCACGTGCTGTCCCTTCTGCCACCAGTCGCTGTGCACAGCGTGCAGCCGAGAGGAGGCCAAAAAAAAAGGTCGTTGTAGCCCTTAGAAGGACCGTTGGGTTCTTTGTGGGTGACTCCTGCCTAACCAAAATCTAAATTGAGGCCCTAACAGTGTGCAGCCAAGATGGCAGTCACTGCACTAAAAGTCCCAGCCAGCAGCCAGGAGGAGGCCAAAAAAAAAGGTCGTTGTAGCCCTTAGAAGGAGCGTTGGGTTCTTTGTGGATTATTCCTGCCTAACCACATTCTAATTTTACGCCCTATCAGTGTGCAGCCAAGATGGCGGTCGCTGCACTACAAGTCCCAGCCAGCAGCCAGGAGGAGGCCAAAAAAAATGTCGTTGTAGCCCTTAGAAGGAGCGTTGGGTTCTTTGTGGATGATTCCTGCCTAACCAAATTCTAATTTCACGCCCTAACAGTGTGCAGCCAAGATGGCGGTCGGTGCACTACAAGTCCCAGCCAGCAGCCGGCCAAAAAAAATGTCGTTGTAGCCCTTAGAAGGAGCGCTGGGTTCTTTGTGGATGATTCCTGCCTAACCACATTCTAATTTCACGCCCTAACAGTGTACATCCAAGATGGCGGTAGCTGCACTACAAGTCCCAGCCAGCAGCTAGGAGGAGACAAAAAAAAAAGGTGCTTGTAGCCCTTAGCTGTTGGGTTCTTTGTGGGTGATTCCTGCCTAACCAACATCTAAATTCAGGCCCTAACACTCTCCCTGACAGACAGCAGCTCTATCCCTAATCTCATGCAGGCGGCGTCTGACGTTCACCGCCATTCCGTGTCATGGTAAAATTTTAAGTGCTTCACCTGCTACCTCAGTCTCACTTGGTCACTCTGGGTTCACTGCCATGCTGTGTCAGGGTAAATTTTTGGGTGGTTCACCTGCTACCTCAATCTAACTTGGTCACTTGGTGTCACCACCACGCTGTCACCACGCTGTGTCAGGCTTATGCCTGCATCGTGGGGCAGGGGATAGGACAGCAGTGCCAGCATGGGCAGTGGTGTCACCCGCAGGCGGCGATGGACCTTCGTTGCACCTAGTTGGGTGCTTTCCTAACATGTGCCAACGCATGTGCCTTGCCCATCTTGGTCTGGGTCAGCACAATTGTCTTGAGGGTCACCCCAAGGCTGTTGGCCAGAATGTGGGGTAATGGTACGATTAGGCAGCCTCAGAGACATCCATGCATGCTGCCCCTGCTGTTTCCTGTCCATTTCCGTGGTGTTTCCATCATTTTCTGAGGTTTCCAGGTTTTCACCCAGCCTTCCCTAGGCAGAGCCTTGGTCCCCTGCAAAAAATGCTCGAGTCTCCCATTGACTTCAATGGGGTTCGTTATTCGAAACGAGCACCCGAGCATCAGGAAAAATTTGACTCGAATAACGAGCACCAGAGCATTTTAGTGCTCGCTCATCTCTACCAATAACCATTAATTAGGAGTTGGGAAAGCAATTGCTAAAGGTGAACGCAAGTTCTGCAGTCTTGAAAACAACTGGTGTCCTTGCAATAATCATAGGAAGGGAATGGTTAAGCTGTTTTACTTCTAAATATGGACACTTTTAGTTTTTGATGTTCACAATTTATGGATGTTTTCAGATAATGAATTTTATGTCTGCAATATCAAGATGTATTTTATTGATTGAAGATGTACCACAAGGTTTTACAGGTCATGGCCATTTAATTTAGCCTGGATAAATAATATGCAAATATAGTATGTCTTCCTGGAGTAAGAAATATATGAGATTTAGGAGTAAGAAATATATGAGATTTTATTATGTCACAGTTTTTACTAGATCTTTTTCAATATAAAATATAAAAAAATCAAGTAAAATCAAGGAAAGGTAATAAAAGATAAAACAAGTGATACTGTAAATGATGATTTCTGTATGCTGGCAACAACAGTAATAGATTTCAAGTTCAGGCAGGTTCTCATTACTACATATCCACTCTTGAACACCAACAACCCTTACAAGAAGCACAATATTTGAACAGTATTTGGCTTGACCACAAAATGTGTTTAAGATTTGTGCATTGTATAATGTGCAGTATATTAAAAGCTTTTCCATGCAATAAATGTTTTTCTTTTTCTTTTTTTATACAGTTTACTTTCATCCAAAATGTGAATCGGGTCATGTTTTGAAAAGTTAGAGAAGCAGACACGGTTTGATCATCATGTTTGTTTTACTTACAAAAATATTTGAATCTTCATACTTTTTTGTGGTTGACAATTTTGCAAAAGCAACAATAGGAAGTGGAGCAGTTTCGAGTACTTTGGTGACATGTAACAGATGTTCAGTGTAGTGACAGGTTTATTGGAAGTGTTTCAGCTTTAGACAGAAATATTTTTAATTTTGCTTAGTCAACAAATTTATGTCTTAACCCTTACACTCCCAGTGCCGTACATGTATGGCGCAAAAAGCTGGGACACAAATCCCAGCGCCGTACATGTACGGCGTTGTGTACTCCCGGTCCCTAAGCGAAATCGCAGGCAGCCATCTTTCCTAAGGGCACAGGAAGGTTTTTCCGCCCCCCCCCCGCAGCCCCGTTTCTGCAGACCGGCCAATCGCAGCTCCGGATGGCTTTCATCCATTCACGGAGCTGCAGGGGACGCTGTCCGATGGTGATTGGTGCTGAACTGGTCAGCACCGGTCACATCGGAGGTTAGGCAGGGGACACCAGTGTTTGGCGTCCCCTGCCAGCGCTGCCATTGGCTGGTACAACGCTCCAGCCAATGGCAGCGCTATAGCTGCACAGTAAGAGGCAGAACTTCCCTGCATGCAGCCATTCTAGATGGTGACTGCATGCAGAGAGGTTCTGTGCTTCTCTGTGCTGCTTGTTGGCTTGCTGGGACTTGTGGTTCTCCACCACAGCTTTTCTCCTGCTCCTGTAAAGAAGAAGAAAAGAAGAAAAGAAGAAAAAAAGAAGAAAGAAAGAAGAAGAAAAGAAGAAGAAGTTACAGATTCCTAATCCACCCTCCATCCCTGTCCCTTCATTAGCATTAGCACATTTTTTGGAGTAACTCCAGTTACTGATAGTTATATATATATATATATATATATAAAAATATATATATATATAAATCATATATATATATATATATATATATATATATATATACTAGCAGAAAGACCCGGCTTCGCCTGGGTATATTTCATCTATTTATTTAATGTTTCTGTGTGTCGTTGCAGAGAGAAAGTCAATGCAGCTGACAGAAATTGATTTTTACCTTCATTTTTTCAATCCCTATTGGCTGCGGAGTGGGAGGGGGTGTGGTTTAATGGGACACGGGGGGGTAGCCTGAATTATAGGTTAATGCCATGGTAATTTGAGGAAACACAATGGGTAGCAGTGGAAGAAAACATTGCTTTGCGCGGGTATATTTAATCTATTTCATTTAATGTTTCTGTGTGTCGTTGCAGAGAGAAAGTCATCCTCCCTCCCATCCCTGCAGCTGACAGATGTTGATTTTTACCTTCAATTGTTCAATCTCCATTGGCTGCGGAGCGGGAGGGGTCATGGCCTGACTGAGTCGGGGGCGTGACGTTGCAAGACCTGGGGCGGGGTTTTAAGTCCTTCTTTTGATGGTGGGCAGAATTACAGGTCGATGCCATGGTAATTTATGAGGACACGCCATGGGTAACAGTGGAAGAAAACATTGTTTTGCACGGGTATATTTAATCTATTTCATTTAATGTTTCTGTATGTTGTTGCAGAAAGAAATCCAACTTCCCTCCCACCCCTGCAGCTGACAGAAGTTGATTTTTACCTTCATTTTTTCAATCCCCGTTGGCTGCGGAGTGGGAGGGGGCGTGGCCTGACAGAGTCGGAGCGTGGTTTCCCGAGATCTGGGGCGGGGGTCAGAGTGTCATGAATTACAGGTCGATGACATGGTAATTTATGGGGACCCGCAATGGGTAGCAGTGGAAAAAAAACATCTTTTATTAGTACTGAATGGTCGTAGTCTAAAATTAGTCAATTTCATCTACGATTTTTGTGTGTCGTTGCAGAGAGAAATTCACCCTCCCACCCCTGCAGCTGATTTCAATACCTGTTGCCTGCGGAGTGGGTGGGGGCGTGGCCTGGCAGAGTTGGGGGTGTGGATTATCAAGATGCTTCGAACGGTTGTAGCCTGAAATTAGTCTATTTCATCTAAAATTTTGTGTGTCATTGCAGAGAGAAATTCACCCTCCCACCCCTGCAGCTGACAGAAGTTTATTTTTCCCTTCATTCTTTCAATCCCTGTTGGCTGCGGAGTGGGAGGGGGCATGACCTGACAGAGTTGGGGGTGTGGCTTAGCAAAGCGCTTCGTATAGGTGATTTAATCTATTTCATTTAATGTTTCTGTGTGTTGTTGCAGAATAGCTGCAGAGTGGGAGGGGGCGTGGTCTGACAGAGTTGGGGGCGTGACTTAGCAAGACGATTCGAACAGTTGTAGTCTATAATTAGTCTATTTTATCTAAAATTTTTGTGTGTCGTTGCAGAGAGAAATTCACCCTCCCACCCCTGCAGCAAACAGAAGTTTATTTTTACCTTTATTTTTTCAATCCCCGTTGGCTGCAGAGTGGGAGGGGGCGTGACCTGACAGAGTCGGGGGCGTGGATTAGCAACACGCTTCACATGGGTGTATTTAATCTATTTCATTTAATGTTTCTGTGTGTCATAGCAGAAAGAAAGTCAACCTCCCACCCATCCCTGCAGCTGACAGAAGTTGATTTTTACCTTTATTTTTTCAATCCCTGTTGGCTGCGGAGTGGCAGGGGGCGTGGCCTTACAGAGTCGGAGCGTGGCTTAGCAAAAGGCTTCGAACGGTTGTAGTCTATAATCAGTCTATTTCATCTGAAATTTTTGTGTGTCGTTGCAGAGAGAAATTCACCCTCCCACCCCTGCAGCAAACAGAAGTTTATTTTTACCTTCATTTTTTCAATTCCCATTGGCTGCGGAGTGGGAGGGGGCGTGACCTGACAGAGTCGGGGGCGTGGATTAGCAAGACGCTTCGCATGGGTGTATTTAATCTATTTTATTTAATGTTTGTGTGTGTTGTTGCAGAAAGAAAGTCAACCTCCCACCCATCCCTGCAGCTGACAGAAGTTGATTTTTACCTTTATTTTTTCAATCTCTGTTGGCTGCGGAGTGAAAGGGGGTGTGGCCTGACAGAGTTGGGGGTGTGGCTTAGTGAGACCTGGGGCGGGGGTTTTAAGTACTTCTTTTAGGGTGGCCTGAATTAAAGGTCAATACCATGCTTATTTATGAGCCCACGCAATAGGCAGCAGTGGAGGAAAACATCTTTTATTACTACTGAACTGTAGTAATAGAAAAAAACATAAGTTATATTTATGGTAACCGGAATACCTTTAACAGTGTCAGTAAATAGAAATGGATGAGATACTCAGCAGCTGCTGATAATTACCTGGTTGTTATAGAAACCTGCGAATGGCAGAGAATGGCATTTGGAGTTTAAAACCAAAGTTCCCAGTTGTAATGTTGGCTAATGGAGATCATATTTTGGGAATATCTCAGGAACGGTATGTCCTAGAGAGATGAGACCTGGTCTAAAACCTTCCCGGACACCTGATGTACCTGTGTGCCGAATTTGGTGAAAATCGGTCCAGTAGTTTGGTCGCGCATAGAGAACAGACAGACAGACAGAAACTCATTTTTATATTATTAAGAGATATATTAAAATCCATATATATATACATATATATATATATATATATATATATATATATATATATATATATTTGAGTTAGTGTAGGTTTTTGCACGAACGCACTGTATCTGCGTATGTGAATTTTTTCACTACAGTTTCTGCACGCACACACAATCTGTGTGCGTGTGTGCTGTATCAGCAGCATCTGCGCTTTTTTTTTTTTTTACATATCTTGTGTGAAAAAAGAACCGCAGCTAGTGGTAGTTAGATTTCAGTTAGTGTCAGTTTAGGAATTTGCACGAACGCATCATCTGATTAGTGTCCATTACTAATCGCGTCTGCTCATTTTGCAGTGCACATTTTTTTTTGTTCCGTTAAATACTTTTTTTCTGCAGGAAAGCCTTTTTTCTGCAGTAAATACTTTTTTTTTTTACAGAAAAGACCTTTTTTTTTATTCCCCCCTCCTTTTTTAAAAAAAATTCTATTTCAAAACTTTAAAAAACCCTTCATGTGTGAAAACACTACATACAAACCCCTCACACTAAATAAAGTTTTACACGTTTCACACGTCACACCCCAATAAAATAAAAATGTCCCAATTATCCCAACGAGTGTACTTGGCAGAAGAAGCATACGCCATCCTTGCCTCTGATACCGAGTCGGCCAATGAAGGAGAAAAGGATGCCACTTTCCTCTACTCTGCTGATGAGGGACCCTCTAGAAGGCGCCCCAGAACAACAGCTGAGGCAGCCCCCCAGAGTGAACCCTTATGGACCCCACCCCCTGAGAATTATCAGCCCGAAATTCCGGATTTTGAGGCCAGCTCCGGAATTCAGATAGACTGACAGAAATCTTTTTAAAAATTTTTTAAAAATCTTTTTCTCTGAAGATTTTATTAATTAATTTTATTAATTTGATGGTAACTAGAGTTCTCTGAAGATTTTATTAATTAATTTTATTAATTTGATGGTAACTAGAGTTGAGCGAACGTGCTTGTAACAAGCACTGTACTGCTCGGATCCCCTGCGCTCGCATGGGCGCAGCCATCCGGATCCGTCGGGTGAGGAGGACATGCAGTACAGTGCTCGTTATGAGCACGTTCGCTCAACTCTAATGGTAACCCAAACAAATTTGTACGCCCAGCAAATTATTTCCCAGAACCCCACAACGCCATACGCTAGACCCCAAGGTTGGACCCCAGTAAATGCAGCAGAGATGATGATCTTTTGGGGACTCGTGCTGCATATGGGGCTTGTTAAAAAAACAGAAATTAAACAGTATTGGAGTGCGGATGTCTTGTACCACACTTCAATTTTCAGTAAAACCATAGCCCGGAATCGATTCCAAACAATACTTAAATTTTTGCATTACAACGATAATGCACAATGCCCACTCCAGAATGACCCCGCATATGACCGTCTGTTCAAAATGAGACCCATCCTTGACCACTTCAATACAAAGTTTTCAAAAGTGTACACCCCTGAACAAAATGTCTGCATAGACGAAACCCTATGACTTTTCAAAGGGAGGGTAAGATCATGCCAGTACCTGCCCAGCAAGCGGGCAAGGTATGGCATAAAAATGTATTAACTCTTTATGAAGGAAGGGACACCCGAATTGAACCCCCAGAATGCCCCCCTGGTCTAGGAGTTAGTGGGAAGATTGTGTGGGACTTGCTGCACCCACTGCTAGATAAGGGTTACCATCTCTACATAGATAATTACTACACGAGTCTACCACTGTTCCAGTCCCTAACTTCCAGATGTACTGTGGAGTGCGGAACAGTACGCAAACATCAGAGAGGCCTCCCTAGATCCCTTGTAGGGCAACCACTGAGAAAGGGTGAAAGTAGAGCTCTCCTGAATGAGAACACGTTGGTGGTTAAGTACAAGGACAAGAGGGATGTCCTTGTACTGACCAGTATTCACCCCAATCAGCTCCCCTGCTCGTGTACGTGGTACCACTACCACTGTCCCCAAACCAGACTGCATTCTGGATTACAACAAGAACATGGGAGGGGTTGATCTTTCAGATCAAGTTCTAAAACCTTACAGTGCCACACGAAAAACAAAAGTGTGGTACAAAAAGCTGACCGTGCACCTCGTACAGGTGGCGCTGTACAATGCAATCGTGCTATTTAGATCTACAGGCCAGACATGAACATTCCTACAATTTCAAGAGGTGGTGACAAAGGTCCTAATTCTTCAAAACCAAGCAGAAGAGGCCCCCAGTACTTCTGCAAGTTACAGTGCCCGGGTAGTACCAGGGCAACATTTCCCTGGTGAAGTCCCCCAAACAGCGAGGAAGGGAAGGACCCAAAAATGATGCAGAGTATGTTCAAAAAGGGGGATTAGGAAGGACACTATATACCACTGCGAAACCTGCCCTGAAAAACCTGGCCTGTGCATCAAGGATTGTTTCCGAATCTACCACTCATCCAAGGATTAGTTTCATCCTTGATGTACCCTGAAATATTTTCACTTTGCATCTCAGATATATTCCGAATAGCTTACATATCCACTTTTCACCATCACTACATATTCATTTCTGTGAGACACCAGTTTTCTAAAAAGTACCCTTTCTACCACTTAAAATGTTCGTACTGGAGTGCTCTTTCCAAAATGGGGTCACTTCTTGGGGTTTTTTAGTTGCTGGGGACCACAGGAATTTTTTAAACGTGACATGGCAATTAAAAAACCATGTCTGTTAATTCTTGTCTGCAAAATCCATATTTTGCAGTTTGCCTCTGGAGGCCTGCTGTGTACCCATACAGCAGGCTACAAGCACATATGGGGTGTTGCTATAATGGGGAGAAAATGGGGAACGCATAATGGGGTGCATTTTCTCCTTTAACCACTTGTGAATGTGAAAAATTGGGGTCTGCTAGTAATTTTTCATTTTCACAAATGTGTGCTTTGAAATGCTTTTACAAGTGTTTCAGCCTTCTGTGAGACACCAGTTTGCTAAAAAGTACCCTTTCTACCACTTAAAATGTTCATACGGGGGTGCTCTTTCCAAAATGGGGTCACTTTTGGGGGGTTTCCACTGTAGGGCCAGCTCAGGGGGTCTTCATGTGCGACATAGCTCCCAATTATTATTCCAACTAATTTCGCTCTCCAAAAGCCATATGGTGCTCCTTCCACTCTGAAGCCTGCTGTGCGCCAGTACATTGGGCTACAAGCACATATGGGGTGTTGCCGTATTCGGGGGGAAATGGTGACCAAAATGTGGGGTGCATTTTGTCCCGTTACCCTTTGTGAAAGTGAAAAATGTGGGTGTTAAGCAACTTTTTTGTCAAAAAATTGCAATTTTTCATTTTCACTGCCTTGTGTATCCTAATTTTAGGAAACACCTTTGAGCTCAAAGTGCTCAACACACACCTTGAAAGATTCCTTGAGGGGTGCTTTTTCCAAAATGTGGTCACTTTTGGGGGGTTTCCACTGTAGGGCCAGCTCAGGGTGTCTTCATGTGCGACATAGCTCCCAATTATTATTCCAGCTAATTCCACTCTCCAAAAGCCATATGGTACTCCTTCCACTCTGAAGCCTGCTGTGCCCCCATACATTAGTTTTTGTGCACATATGGGGTGTTTCTATAAACTCCAGAATCGGGGTAATAGATTTTGAGTTTTGTTTTACTGTTAACCCTTGATGGGTTTCATGAAAAATGGATTAAAATTTAAAATCTGCTAAAAAAAAAAGTGAAATTTTGAAGTTTAATTCCAATTTTTTCGTCAATTCTCATGGAACACTAAAGGGTTAACAAAGTTAGTAAAATCAGTTTTGAATAGCTTGAAGGGTGTAGTTTCTAAAATGGCATGATTTATGGGGACTTTCCACAATATAAGCCCCACAAAGTGACTTCATAACTGAACTGGTCCTTAAAAAAATGGGTTTTGGAAATCTTCTTAAAATTTTAAGATTTGATTCTAAACTTTGAAGCCTTATAACGTCCCAAAAAAATAAAATGTCATTTTCAAAATGATGCCAACATAAAGTAGACATATGGGGAATGTAAAATTATAACTATTTTTGAAGGTATTACTATGTATTTTGAAAGTACAGAAATTAAAATTTGAACATTTTTGGTAAATTTGGTAATTTTTTATAAATAAAAATGAAATATTTTGCCACAAATTTCCTACTGTTGTGAAGCACAATATGTGATGAGAAAACAATCTCAGAATGGCCTGGATAAGTAAAAGCATTCTAAAGTTATTACCACATAAAGTGACACATGTCAGATTTGCAAAAATCGGCCTGGGATTTAAGGTGAAAAGTGGCGTGGTACTGAAAGGGTTAAAGGAAGTCTGTCTTCTTATTCTCACCTATTTAACCATTGATAATGGACTATAGGTGACATAAACAACATGTAGAGCATTATTGTGGCCGAAAAAAGAAGTTTGATTTGATATGCTAATGAAGCACAAGTACCCAGTTGAGAGGTCCATAGCACAGCAAGAGCCCAGGCCCTCCACTTCTAACCCAGCCCTGCTCCTCCCCCTTGTTCCTTATTGACATCTCTCTCTCCTTCCAACAACACAGATCTGCTCTGAAATCTTGTGATGGGGCAGTGTAGACCCAGGCCTTACATTACCAACTGAAAATGTCAGGTTGTATACTGTGCCTGCGGGAAATGTCTGAACAGAGATGAGTGACATTGTGAAATTGAGTAAAAATGATCAAAAAGTCCACCTTAAATGGTACCAATAGAAATTACATCTTCACCTAAAAAACTCAGCACAAGCTCTATTAACAGAAAAATAAAAAAAATTATGGGTGACATAACATGACAACAGAAAACTGTAACAGAAAAAATAACAGAACAGAAAAAATATTTCCGTTAAAAAAAAAGTTTTTAACCTTTCTGCCACTCCAATGTAAAATTACGTCAGTGGTTGGGGGATTAAAAATGTTGCCCGCTCGTGGGGGTTTTAAACTACAGGCAGGCACCCAGGAGTAATGTATATCATCGATGATTAAATCAATTGCATACATTTAATCCCTCAGAGGTCAAAAAACAGTAGCACGTGCATTGGCTTTCCCTAGCGAGGACTCAGGGAGTTGGATGGTGTGTGCAGCAGCCTCTGTACTTTTGAGTGGTACGAGGTTGCTGAACATTAAGTCCTATGGAGAGCATGCCTGTGGCAGAGCTCCATAGGAACACAATGTAATGCATTAGTGTCTATGAGAGAAGCAATCTAATGATTGCTTGTTAAAGTACCCTATGGGAAATATTAAAAATTAAAAAAAAAAAGAAAACAGTTTTTAAAACTATAAAAAATAAGAGCATTTTAAAATTAAAATCACCCCCTTCCCCCAAAATTAAAATAAAAATACACGAGCAATTGAAAAAATCATTGGCATTGCCAGGTGTGAGAACACCTGTACTATTTAATTGTAAAAATATTTATCCATGCGGCAAATGGCGCAATGGAAAAAAAAAGTCAAAAGGGCCAATTCACTGTTTTTTTGTCACTTTATCTCCCACAAAATAATTGAATAAAAAGTTATCAAAAAGCCATATACACCCCTGTGTGGTATCAATGAAAATCACAGCAAAAAAAAGAGCCCTCATATAGCTCTGTATACATACAAAAAAAGTAATGGGGTCAAAATCTGGTGTTTCAAAGAAAACCTTTTTTTTCCCCAAAGTTATTTTTTTCAGTAGTAAAATGCAAAAAAACTAAACATAAAAATGTAATTTGAACAATAGGTCATTTTCTGATTACACATCCCCAAAATGCTGTGACTGGACATTAAGGGATTAAAGTGAACTTGTATAAGTGTCTTATTTAACTTTTTTAGTTTTTCTTAACACTCACTGTTTACAAGACAGATTTCCCCACACTGAATAGTGAAGTCAGAAAGTTGAACTATATTGATCTTTATGCTTGCTCCCAGGCATTACCTTCAATCAGCTACTTTGCAGCCTGAGCAGCACTAGCTCTACGGGGCAGACATAAAGCTTAAAGTAGTCTGACACTGCGCATTAACATAGAATAGCAAAGGTTTTATTGAGAAAGCATCAAGGATCCCTGTTGTTTTTTTAGACCACTTTGTTAAATAAAAATACAAATGACATAGTGAGAATTACAACTGAGATAGACTTTTCTACTGAATGATCTTATTTTCATAAATCCTTATATTTTACAACTACAAATGTATTTACACTTTCATCCAAAAGGGGAATTTTTTAAACTCAATATTCATAGAATTTTTGGCTATTTTTCTTTTTCATTTCGGCAGTACTAAACCATTGAAAACTAAATGCCAAATATTGTCATCCTGTAGCAGTCAGCACAGAGAGATAAAACTCATATACTGATGAGAAATCTATTTTTTATTTTACTGGTGCTGTGGGGAAATGATGTTATCTGCTAGTATAATAGTGGATTCGTAGAATTAGAACAAAGGCCTGACAGTTCTATTGTTCTCTTCATAGACCTAAATAAAGATGTGCATAGAAGAGGATTGCGTTTATAAATCTAGAGAAGAGCAAACCAGTCGAGATTCGTTTCGGGTTTGGTTCGCCAAATTTTTTAAAAAGTTTGGTTCGGACCCAAATCGATTTGTGTTGAACCGAAGTTGCTGCAATTGCCCTGAAAGTTGATATATAACCCCCTCTAGCCTCCTAGGATAATTTTTAGGAAAACTTGCTATCCCTTTCTGTTTATTTTTTAGAATTTGTTTTCCCCCTCCACCCCTTCTCCTCCATAAGCTCTGGCACGCAATGACAGGATAGTAAATGATATCTGAGCAACACTGGCATACATATATATGGGTAAACACATATTTGATGGTGTTGACATACAGTGTGTTTAAAAAGACACCGCAGTGGCACATGTCTCATGCTTTTTCATATACCAAAGCTTCCAAAAATTGTCCCTGATTGAGGGCAGATGATGTTTAAATGCATACGGTCTTATGAGATAAAAAAAGTGGCTTGAGGAACGTGATGTTGGCAAATGGCATTAGTGGCAAGATGCAGGCTGCAGCCTGAGGAGTGTGAAAATCCAGCGGAATCCAGGCTTTCTTTATTTTGACGAAAGTGATGTTTTGGACACTGGCGGAGGACAACTTGGCCCTGGTGCTGAAAACCCTCTCCTTGATAACACATGGAAAAACTACTCTTGTTGAGGAGACTGGAATGACTGCTGCCATGGCTTCTGCTGCTCATGGCAGAGGGAGGGGGATGATTTTGCAGGCGGCGCAGGGGGGCCTACCTTTCAGACACGCTGGCAGTAGTTGTTTGCTCTCCATATGCTACGGCAAGCTATGTATACAGTTTTTCCTGGTAATGATGTAATTTATCCTCCTTTTCTGCCAGCGGAAAACGTTCCCCCATTTTGCCTAGGTATCGAGGTCTAAAAGCATTAATCATCAGATTCCTTGATGTCAACAATACGACTGTCAATGCATAAGCGAGCCAGCATACAGATGACCATTATGGCCAGTGTGGCTGAGAAGCAACTTCTTTCTGTCTGCGCTGTCAAGGTGTCTTAGCCGGTGCCATCCTCATCATAGTCCTCTTACTCCTCCATCTCCTCCTCATCTTGCAGTGGCAGCTACTCATCTTCCTCATGCTCATCTTCATCATCCTCCTTGATGGAGGACATTAGAAGGCTTATAACTTTAGAAGCAATTTTTCTCATTTTCAAGAAAATTTCCAAAACCATTTTTTTTAGCACCAATTCAGTTCTAAAGTGATTTTGAGGGGATTATATAATAGAAACCACCATAAATGACCCTCAAATTATTCCAAACTTTGTTAACCCTTGATGTTCCACAAAAACCGGAACAGGGAAAGTGGAGGGGAAAATGTAATTTTTTGTGCAGATGTTTTATGTTAATCAATTTTGTTTTGCAACACAGCAAGGGTTAACAGCAAAATAAATCTCAATATGCATTACTCTGATTCTGCCGTTTAAAGTAATACCCCTTATGTGGTGATAAACTGCTGTAGGGGCACATGGCAGTGGTCAGAAGGAAAGGAGTGCCATATGGTTTTTGAAGGACATATTTTGCTAGAATGGTTTTTGAGAACCAATTTGTATCTGAAGAGACCCCAATGTACCCCTACAGTGGAAACCCTCAAAAAGTGACCCCATTTTGGAAACTACACCCCTTAAAAAATTTATTAAGGGGTGTACTGAGCAGTTTGACCCCATAGGCGTTTTATGTAATTTAAAAACACTTAGCTAACATACAGCATGTTTAAAAATACACCGCGTCGGCACATGTTTTCTGCTTCTTCATATTCCAAAGTTTCAAAAAATTGTCCCTTATCAGGGGCAGATGATGTTTAATCACACACGGTGTTATAGGTTAAAAATAAATAAATAAAAAAAGTGGTTTGGGGGATAAAGCGTCCAAAAATTATGCCTCAACAGGGTCGGAATGCCTGCCCATATGACACGCACAAGTGTTGATTGTCAGAAGAAGTGGATCCTTGGGAACAAGGCTAAAAAAAAAATCTCCCTTTTATTTGGGAGCAGCAGCAGCTCAGTGTGGATGTGGAAAGGGTATGGTACGGATATAGTGGCATGCGGCTGCAATCGTGGCAGCAGCAGGAGCAGTATAGCATGGAACATGCAAATCTGTCCATGGGTAGTAGTAGCAATGGCAGTAGTAGTAGAAGTAGTAGTGACAATGGTGGCAGATGCCTTGCGCTAATGGTGGTGGCAGTAGGGGATTGACAGCAAAGAGAAGCAGCTGCTAAGGCAGCGGCATCTGCAGCAGCAGCCATATGGTACATGTTGGCAGGCAGCAGCATGATGGAGGCAGCAACAGCCTTACATAAGATGATGGTTGACAGGTCGCAGCAGTAGCATGATGGCAGTGGTGGCATGATGAAGGCAGCGCAGCAGCAGCCGTACAGAACGTGATGGCTGGCAAGTGGCATGATGCAGGCCGCAGCAGCAGAGGCAGGCAGACAGACAGCAACAGTGGCAAGATGGGGCACTGCCAGTAAGGTGAGGTATATTCATGGGAATCAGTCTGAGGAGTGAAAAACTGTGGGTATTGATGCAGTAATCACATACATATGCTGCTTAATGCAATTGAACACCCCAAAAATGTTAAAATTTCAACCTGTGGAAACTGAAAATATGTAATTGATTGAGGCTTGACAGTCAATTTCACCTTAATACACACAGGTAAATTGCTGCCACATCTTGGTATCGCTGCAGTAATCACGTATATATGCAGCTTAATTAAATTGAACCCTTCCCCAAAAAAATGAAATTGCAACCGTGTGGAAACTGAATATACATAAACGGACGATTGAGGCTTGACACTCAGGTTCACAATAAGAATATACACAGATAGATTGCTGGAACACCTTGGGTATTGCTGCAGTAATTACATATATGTGCTGCGTAATTAATTTAAACCCATCAAAAAAAGGATTTCTTTGAAAAAAGGGAAGGGGATGTAAGTTTTTTCCTTACAGGTAGCTGCTTTTAACACTGTTTTAATGGATTCATCTGAAACAAACCTGAAAATATTTGGGTTTGTCTGCTGTCCAAAAAATAGCAAAGTTCGAACCCAATTTAATCAGAACTGGTTTGCTCATCCTTACTTTGAATACCCAATTACCTCTTGAATGCCCTAACATATTTTGGGTTTGAATAACCAAATATTTTAGCAATTTTTCACATATGGTTTATTATTTATTTGATTTTATTTTTTGTTTCGTATACTCTTAACTCCTAAAAGCCTCTAAACTCTAAGACAGAAGCTATGTTTAGTCCACTATTGGCCTTAAATTATTTTAATCTATAATATCAAGGAATCTTATGGCCAGAGCTTTGGATCTGCTTGGTGTGTGTTTGTGTATGTGGGGGGAGTAGATTAGTTCTTTTTTATTATTATTTATGGTATATGAATTTTAAATTGGCTTTACTTATTTTTTTTTATCCCTACACTATACTTCCTCCCTGATTATGTGACATCTGTCACAATCAGAGCTGCGCTGGGTCAATACATCAGCTTGGTCATCTAGCTTGTCTTTAAAGATCTATGAAGACCTTTGATGGCTACGATACTGCCTCTTCCTCTACTCTTACTTGAGCACTGTGTTTATAGTAATTGAGAAGACAGAAATAATCTAGTTCTGCTGTCTGTTCTGAGCATACACCTGTCTTTCATAATCAGGTGTCCAATCTGTTTTTTATGGCATACCGGAATAAGTTTCCTTATTAATAGCTATTGCTAGTTAAATTGTTGCTTATTAGGGGATTAAAATTGAAGTGGTGGCAAATATCAAACATGTTCAATAAATCTGTGTATGTTAACTATAATTGAAAATGCAGTTTAGTGGAGGATGAAACTGCTATAGATTGCACAGAGACTATTACTAAAATGCCAAATGTGAGTTGGAATATATTGTTTCTGTGGTTCTTATTAGTAAAGCACATAGTCTTAGAAGTCATTGTCACATTCTACTTATAATGTTCAGTTCTGGGCAAAATAAACTAGGTTCAAAGTGTGAACAACAAAGGAAGGTTATTATGTCCTAAGGGAGGCATTGTTTGGAGTTTGTACATCTGAAAGCCTGGATTTTGAAGGTCTTTTCTCATCAGTTCTCTACTGCACAATTTACTTTAGCTATTATTTGTAACCACTGTTCTTGAGAAATTTCTAGCTGGAAACATATGTTCTATGTTACATCAGCCTTAGAGATGAAATTGTTTTATGTCTAAGAGGCCAGAAGAAAAGTAGTTCTTCAGCATTTGTCTTGAACGATGTTGTTATACACACAAATGATCCTTTTAGAAGCAGGAGTCTCTGCATTTATAAGATGTTCATCTTGGAAAATGGGAAATATATACATTCTTTTAAAACTACTCTTTCTGTTATAAAATAAAGTTTCTTCTTTGCCAAGTAAAACTGCTAAATAGAGTGTATGGGTATGTCTACATGGCAAATTTGGGCACAGAATTTTAAGTACACTCCGCAGAAAAAAAGAAAGGACGTGTTGATTATTGACACAGTTTCCATAGGAGTGGCTATGTGCAGATTAGCCCAAATTGATAGGGCGAACTCTGCATGCAGATCTGCAGCTTGTACAATTACAAATCTGCAGCAACAATCCAAATCTTAACCTTGGAGTTCTGCTGTGGATTCCACAGATTTCAGATGGAAAAATCTACTATGGACACATACCCTTTACCAGGGGTGGATTGGCCTAGAACCTTACAGGGTGGGATGATGCCCAGGGGGGGCGCCTGAGTCCTCCTCACGGCTGGCCAGTGGACGTTTTTGGGGATGTATTTTGTGCTGCTGTCAGTATTTTGTGATGGACTGTGGTATTTACCTTTCCTGGGGGTGGTATAATGTGCCACAATATGGTATGGCTGGTCCTGCCTTCTGTCAGTTTGGACCCAACTACAAAACACAGCCACAGCCATAAGTTTCCAAAATAGGGCTCATTGCACATGGTTATTTTGTGGATCTGGGCTAATTTTTTCCTCCAAAATGGGAATGGAAATTAGCTGAGGTACACAGAAAATCATATTCAATTCTTCTTAGTTTCTTTCTTTACTAGACCAGGATCCATTCTCATTTCTGCCATAGAAGAAAACTGTAATTGAGAATGTATCTCTATAATTCTGACATTAACTGAATTTATGTTTCATGGATGCTTTCTCGTTGCTAACATTAACTACCCTTAGGAAAATTCTATGCAGATGACTCCAGAAAAAGAAATCTAACTTTAAGGAGCCACAGATGGGTGTCCATAATGAGTAAACCAGTTTTCCAATTTGAAAATCTCCTTCTCACATAGCACCTTTGAATTGAAGAAGAGTCCTTCAGAGAAGGGTCTATTAACTTTGTTAATCTATTAAAGAGAACCTGTCATGGCCAAAACCCCTTAACCACCCACATTACCTAACAGCTAAAGTCATCTGGTTTCTAATGATGTCCTTGGTTCATCCAAGGGGAAATATCAGAAATATCACAGGAAAACAATGTGTATTGTGCCACACTCTGTATGCAAATGAGGAGCTTGAAGTCAAGGGGCAGTGGCACTAATGCTTGAGATCAAGCTTGCCACACACTCTTCCTGCCCTTTCAAGTTTGATGGCCTTGTTTTTTTTTTCTCTTCATCTACAATTCCTTATATCTCAAGCTACTGCCATAAATCTTGTTTTCTGTGCCTGCACAGTGAGCCCTGCAGTAATGTAATTGGCTTCAGAGGCTCATTATGCAGGTGCCAAGTACATAGACTACAGTGTGGCTCACTGCACAGGTGCAGAAAACAAGATTGATGGAGCAGGGGTGAGATCTCCTGGGGAATCACACATAAAGGAGAAAAAACAAGGGCATCAAACACGAACTGGTAGGAAGGGGCGCAGCATGCTTGACTTCAAGTGTCCAGCCCAGTGCCCCCTTGACTTCAAGCTCTTCATTTGCATACAGCAGGTGGCAGAATAAAAGTTGTTTTCCTGCGATCTTGCCCATTGGAGGAATTAACTGTGAGGCTGTGAGGTACTGCGGGTGGTTCAGGGCATTTTGGCAGTGACAGGTTACCTTTAAATTCATATTCCTAATATTGCATAGGAAAATTATTTACATTATATTAAAAAAAACACATTTCCTTTCTGAGTGAGCCATTGACTTACAGTCTAGGGAAGGCTCCTTCTTTTTAAGGCAAACCTATTTTACTGTAGTTATGTTATTCTGTCATCAGTTATGAAGAGCATCCATAAAATGACCTATATAAAGTGATCTGCTGGATGCATTTACACCAAATAAATGACACAATGAATGGAATTTGAGGATGCAGTATAATTGCATGTATTATATAATATTTACCTTGGTAATAGTACCAGCCTGATTGGCTAAGAAGCTCCATCATCAAATGTCACCTTAACCAGGAGTATCACACACTGTACTACATTATAAAGCTAGTCTTATAACAGCTCTTTATTAACCCGTAGAATCCCAGCGCCGTATATGCCATGCAGGACATGACAAATCCCAGCGCCATACAGGTACGGTGCTCTGATCTGGTTGATCCTGCCAGCGCATTAACCCCTTGTATGCTGTGGTCAGCACTAACCATGGCATACACAGGGTTTGCGGAGGGTACGGGCTCCCTCTCTGTCCCCATACAGTCGATGGGGACCCGATGGTAGGAAAAGCAGCCCGATGCCTTACATAAGCATCGGGGCTTGCCTCCTACGGAAGCCTGTGAGACCCAGCCCCCTGTGTCTCACAGGCTGGTAGGCTATCAGTGTATTACACTGGTAATACACTGACAGTCAATGCATTACAATACACATGTATTGTAATGCATTGTAGAGGGTATCAGACCCCCATAAGTTGAAGTCCCAGTGGGACAAAAATAAAAAGTAAAAATAGTGTTTTTCATAAAAAAAATAAAAGTTTCAAGTAAAAAAACACCCTTTCCCATAATAATAAAACTGTAAAAGAAGTGCCAAAACTGCCATTTTTGTCAGATTGCCTCACTAAAAAGTGTAATATGTACCCCAAAGTGGTACCAATCAAACCGTCAACCCATCCCACAAAAAACAAGCCCCTACATAAGACAATTGCCCCCCCCCAAAAAAAAAATAAAAATATGGCTTTCAGAATATGACCGCACTTTTCAATAATGCTTTTACTGTGTAAAACTTAAACTTTTGGGTTAATGGGGGCAGAAAACGGCTGGGAGAATCACTCCCGGGAGATTCACTACAGTATGCTTTGCATGTAGCACATCTCTTCCCCCATTCAAGCAGTGCACAGTCTATCTGTGCTCATATAGATTTACAAGTACAAATAATTGAATTCGTTTAATTTAAAGTGAGAGTAGGTACAATAGTTGTGTATGTACATCAAGGGTGTTTCTAGGCTAAAACATTTGGGGCCTGGGCCCCTGATGTTTTCTCCCAGTCCCAGAATGTCCTGCCTGTTAGACAGATACAATTGTATTGCCGTTCTCAGGACGGCAGTACAATTGAATCTAACACACTGCAAGATATGTAGGACCTGTGATGACATCACAGGTCATGTGATCAGTGCCGTCCAATCCTGCACTGGTCAAATGACTGTGACATCATCGCAGGTCCTTTTCAACCCCTGTCTTCTAAACTGAAGAGGAGAATTGTGGGGAAGAAACTGCAGTGAGCTCTGCTACATCAGAAGAGGTAAGTGAAGGGAGAAGCAGAGGGATGCTGGGAGGTGTGGTTATTTAACTGGGACTGTATGTTAGGGCAGAAGGGAGGGATGTTATCATGGGACTGTGTGTTGGAGGTGACTTGGGCAGGGTTCTGTTATTTACATGGGACCGTGGAGTGATGTTATTTACATGGGACTGCATGTTGGAGGTGGCTGAGGGCAGGTTTATGTTATTTACATGGGACTGTGGGGTGGAGTGATGTTATTTACATGGGACTGCATGTTGGAGGTGGCTGTGGGAAGGACGTGATGTTATTTACATGGGACTGTATGTTGAAGGCGGCTGTCGTGATATTTACATAGGACTGTATGTTGATGGCTATGGGTGGGAATGATGTTATTTACATGGGACTGTATTTGGAGGGGGCTGTAGATAGAGAGGGATGTTATTTGCATGGGACTGTATATTGGAGGGGGCTGGAGAGATGGTGTGATGTTATTTACACAGGACTCTACTGTGGAGAGAGGGAAATAGCTTTATTTACATGGGACTGTATGGTGGAGGGGCTGAGGAATTATAATTTCTGAGGACACTAAAGGGAGGAATATAACTACAGTGGGCATTGTAACAGTCGGGGGAGCGATATAAATACTGGGGGCACTGTAGAGGTGTTATAAATCCAGGGGATATTAGGCTTTCTTATTACTACTGGGGGCTTTATAGGAGAGACTTATAGATCTGCCTTATTTCTACTAAGAGCACTATTACTACTGAGGGGTCTGTACGGAGCTTTATTACCACTGGGGAAACAATAGGGAGCCTTATTACTACTGGGGGCTCTGTGAGGGCATTATTAATACTGGAGAACTCTTCTACTAATGGTGACAATCTTGGGTAGCATTATCAGTGCTGGGGTCATTGTAGGGTGCAGTGTTACTAATGAGGAAATTACTACTGGTAGGACTAATACTATGGGGGGCACTATTATTTCTCCAGGATAGTATTTGGAGGTTTTGGGGGGCACAGCGAGCAGCAGGATAAGGCTATGGGGACTCCAGGTTGGGGGATGATGATAGAAATGTGAGGAAGATAAGATGCCTGTGTGTCACATTCTGCAGAGACGAGGCAGCTGAGAAAAGTTGTCCGTGCCAAATGGAGAAGATGATGACAGAAAAGATCTACATCAGAGGAGTCACCTGGGAGGCCCTGGATGTGAGGTATGTGCTGCTGTATAGCAGGGTTGGGACGAGGGTTGACATAGAGAATTGGGCCATATTCATTGGGGCTTGGGCCCCCGGATCTTTTAAGACCCTAGCAACGCCCCTGATGTACATGCAATTATATTCATAGTGTTAAAAATTAGTGTTTTTTCATCTAAATGATTTCCACATACATTTTTGTAATTTATATAGAATATTACTGTTGCATTATCAGTGCTCTACCTGGTAGGAGGCACTATTAAGGATAGTATTTGGAGGTTTTTGGGGGCACAGCGAGCAGCAGGATAAGGCTATGGGGACTCCAGGTTGGGGGATGATGATAGAAATGTGAGGAAGATAAGATGCCTGTGTGTCACATTCTGCAGAGACGAGGCAGCTGAGAAAAGTTGTCCGTGCCAAATGGAGAAGATGATGACAGAAAAGATCTACATCAGAGGAGTCACCTGGGAGGCCCTGGATGTGAGGTATGTGCTGCTGTATAGCAGGGTTGGGACGAGGGTTGACATAGAGAATTGGGCCATATTCATTGGGGCTTGGGCCCCCGGATCTTTTAAGACCCTAGCAACGCCCCTGATGTACATGCAATTATATTCATAGTGTTAAAAATTAGTGTTTTTTCATCTAAATGATTTCCACATACATTTTTGTAATTTATATAGAATATTACTGTTATGTAGCAATTTATTTAGATTCCAGATTCATTTATAAGGTATTCGGAATATTATACATGTTAATTATTAGGGTAGGAATCATTTTCTGCAGTACACTACACCACAGTCATCCTGCACACAAAGAACCTATTGTTAAATATTTGAACCCCACCCTTGGAAAGGTTATCAAGTTACAGCAGTCTTCAGCCTACAACTTTTAAGCTGTATTAC
>ONZH01030313.1:0-63322 GCA_900303285.1 Rhinella marina | reverse complement strand
CAGATGCGGACAGCACACAGTGCTCATTGAAGTGAATGGGTCCGCATCTGAGCCGCAAAATATGCAGATCGGAGGCTGCAAAAACAACTGTCATGTGAATGTAGCCGGGGGGGGGCCCAAGCTGAACTCTTGCACCAGGGCCCATGAGCCTTTAGCTACGCCCCTGCTATTACCCCTCCCCTTTCTCTTCCTGCCCCCACTGCACACAGACCCCTCCACTATGTTCAACTACAGACATTGTATAAATGAAATGCAGAGGTGTAATTACATATCTCAAAATCAATTATCTAGTCTTACTATACAATATACAGTACAAGCAGAAAGATCCTATTGTTTGAACTCATCACTTAAAATATTCAGGTGGGCCCAAACACATATTTAGCTATAGGACCCATACTAACAACCCACGGCTCTGCATAATTTATAGCTTTCACAAAAGAAGAGTACATTTAATTTGTAGGCTACATTTTACCTTTGCGCAACCAGTACTGATTTGGAGTACAGAAGAGGTTCAGGTTGTCTGTGAGATGACACTTACCAGACTGCGGCAGGATACGGATACCCTCTGCAGAGTAAAGAAACTGCAATACAACAGCTCTGAAACTATTGGCTTTGGACTGCTGTCTACTTATACAGCATGAAAATCATACCACTGGTATCGTTTGTAGTGTTTCATTCTACAGGAAAAAAGTGTCCAAACACTCCGCTTATAACTGATCGTAATTCCTTCCTTCTTCACAATATCCTTACTCTCTCTTCACGATCTTCTTGTACAGGTCATTCACAGTGAATTTAAATACATAATTTGTATGGTCATGCTGTACTTGTGTGACTAAACCCTCAGAGTTTGACAAGTAAGGCCTACTCCACACATCAGTAAATCGAAGCCACGTGTTGTCTGTGTTCTCAGAATTCATTGGGTATATTTAGACATCGTTTTTTTTTCCAGGGGAAAAAAAAACGTTCTCATGCACTGCTCTGGTCTATTTCCCTGACCAAACTTGCCTTTCTATGTGTCCAGGAAAAGCATGAAGGGCACACAGATGTTATTTGTGTTGTTTCACTGTCACAGACATGGGTGCGTGAATATGGCCTTATTTTCAAGTAATCAACTGGTTGCAGTGGATCCACTCAGCATATAACAACAAAAATATAATTATACTCTCTGTATATTCTATGTACACAAAGTGAGTGGATTTACTAATCCTGTCCTAAAGGAAACCTTGCTGGAATGTTGCTGCTGGGTTAATTACAGTGTATTTAAGCTGGTTTTATTAACATTAAATATACGATAAACACAAACAAATCACATACTGAATAATAAAAAGTAAATATATTACTAGCTTAAATAGGGTTGAGACTCCATCGATCATGCTGTAACACATGGGTTCTGTCTACCACGTTATAACACATACTGACATCCCAGAGTGTACAAGAGATTAGACAAATGAATACTTACATCTCAGCTAGGATGAAGTTCCTGGTAGAATCTCCCGAAATGTATGTGTGCCACAGAGTTTAAACCTGTTAGCCCCTCCTGCAGTGTGCAGCACACATGTCTCTGAGATCACTCAGAATTGTGGCCTTATCAAAAAAATGGGGGATGGGTACTAGATTTAAAAGGCGCATCATTACACAAAATAGTAATAGTAAAAGGGAACAGAATTAAAGGGACAGAACCAATCAGTACTTAAAAATACTCTTACAATACAGTCCTGACCTGAGCTCAGCTTGGGACCTGGATTCACCGGGGCGTGTATACACCTAAGTATCTCTAGCTCTTTGCACATATTAGGAGCAAAGTGGGAACAGTGAGTAAAACTGAGGTGGGAGATTTCAGAAGTTGGCGGTGCTGATGTCAGTAAGCTATTGGGATGTCATTCACAGAGAGGTGGGTGGGATTGTAGCAGTGACTTAGTGACTCCAGGTCTCAAGCTGGGTTACATCCTTATGGAGACTGCCTATAAAAATGGAGATTGCCTATAAAAATAACAATCAGACATCATATAGGACATGATACCTTCTGACTAACAAAGCTAGAACCAGCCCTGTACCTCACATGGGTCCAGAGATCTCCCCATCCATAGCTCTGCTCGATTTATATCAAGCTGACAGCTCAAGGGGAGTGTCTTTTTTGCAGCAGCTAAGGGGGCGTATCCATGCTCTACTTATCACAGCTCAGGAGGCAGTTGAAGAATGAAACTGAGCATGTGCGGCCATCTCAGTGAGCAGGGCAAATAAATAAGAAAAAGAACAAACAGCAGGTGGCGCTATACAGAGACATTTTATTGAATAGCTCAGTGGCTATGGTAAATTTTTTATAACATGCTGGTTTGAAAACTGTAGAATATTTTTTATGGGACAACCCCTTTTATTAATTCCATGGCACTCTACATAAAGAGGGTTTACACATACATAATACAAAAAATACAAATACAAAAAACATGAAATTATTCCCTGCCCCGAGAGCTTATAATCTACAACCTCAGACTTTAGACTAAGAAAAATCAATAAGTAATTCTTTAATTCTACAAATTTAAAAAATGGAGTGCAAAAAAGGCTTAAAAAATACATACTCCAGAAAAGTGACTTCAGATATTACCCACATATTAAATTACTGCCTTGCAGACAGTCTAAAAAAGTCCGGCACACCTTTAAACAGTCTAACAGTCCAGTCTAACTTGATAGCACCTATTAGTTATCTCACCTTGCAACAGAATGTTGGGGGAGATTTATCAAAGACCAAGGTTTTATGCCGGCCTTTGAAATCTCTGTACTACCAGAGGATGCATCTAATTTATGAGGAGATGCAAGCCTCGTCATAAATTAGGTGTGTCCTCCTGCAGTCCATGTGCCATGCCCCTTTTTCAGAAAGTGGTGAAGGTGTAAGCTGTGTACCAGGGTGGATTCCCCAGGATACAGCAAAGTCACGAATGAGGAAAGCAACTCCGACACCAGTTTTTCCAAAACTGCATTTTTTACTTAAACGTGGTCATAAACACAACCACAGATGCTGGTAACACACAAATAAATTAACATACACCCAGCCAGGAGGCTGAGACTCTTGTGCTGTACAGCGCGGCACCCTCTGGTGGATTAATGGTAAATTTACCTACTGGTGGGCTCAAATAGACCAGCTACGCCTTACCTGTTATTACCCTGGTGAATCTAGCCACCCCCCTTTAGCCATCAATTTTAATATATCCAATCACAATTAGAGATGAGCGAGCATGCTCGGCCAAGCATACTCGGGAGCAATTTTCGAGTAGTAGCGTGCAGTCGAGTAGTAGTATGCATTAGCGTACAGATTATAAAATGCGTACGCTACCACTCGAAAATTGCTCCTGAGTACGCTCGGCCGAGCATGCTCGCTCATCTCTAATCACAAACATACAAGTATACATTTAACAAAGAATCAAAAGAATGACAATGGTTGGCTAATGACACGTACACACATTACTCAGCTGTCTGGAAAATTCTATGTGATTATATACCAAGTTCCTCTTTTCGCATGGACTAGCTAACTCTAGCTAATTTCCTATAGAAATATCAAGTGATCATGACTCATTTATTTTTAAGCATAAAGTGGCATCTAATGGAGATTATTACAGAAGATGGTGACTATTTGATAATGAAATACAACTTAGCACAATTTTGTTCATCAACTACTTAATTTCTTTCACAGTCAGGAACAATTATTTAGATGCATAATGTGGGCTAGCCTGCGGTACAGCACAACAGCTTACAATCTTATTCCAAGCTATAATAATTCCCCCCCCCAATAACTAATCAAATAGCACATGCCGATAGTGTCTCTCCTGAATACACCAGCCTGGCTTGAATTCATTGTGATGCTTCTCAGCACTCAGGTGAGGTCAACTGACACTTTAAACATGAAGTCCTGGTTAAGAGCAGTTAACAACACTTGTGGTCTGACACAAACAGAAAACCTAACTACCATATTTTTCGCCCTATAAGACGCACTTTTTACCCCCAAAAGTAGGGGGGAAAAGCGGTGCGTCTTATAGGGCGAATACAAGTGAGCGCTTCCATAAGAAAGCGCTCACTTGTACGTAGGGACCCCCATCAGACCTCAGATCAGCCTACCAAGCCACTTATAAAAACCTTACTTACCTGTCCTGCGCTGCCGCTGCCCTTCGGTCCCGCGCTCCACTCTTTTCCCTGCCGGCGCACTCTATGACCTGACGTGCGCGCCGGCATGGAAGAGAGTGGAGCGCAGGACCAGAGGGCAGCGGCAGCGCAGGACAGGTAAGTAAGGTTTTTATAAGTGGCTGGGTGGGCTGATCTGAGGTCTGGTGGGGGCACAAGACGCTGATCTGAGGTCTGATGGGGCACAAGATGCTAATCTGAGGTCTGATGGGGGCACATACTGCTGTAATCTGAGGTCTGATAGGGGCACATACTGCTGTGATCTGAGGTCTGATGGGGGCACATTCTGCTGATCTGAGGTCTGATGGGGGCACATACTGTTGATCTGAGGTCTGATGGGGGCACATTCTGCTGATCTGAGGTCTGATGGGGACATAGTAGGCTGATCTGAGGTCTGATGGGGGCACAATGGGCTGATCTGAGGTCTGGTGGGCGCACAGTGAGATGGTATGGGGGCACAGTGGGCTGATATGGGGCCATAGTGGGCAGATCTGAGGTCTGTTGGGGTTTGACATGGAGGGCTGATGGAGTTCTCACATGGAGGGCTGATAGGGGGGACTGATGTGATGTCCTGAAATTTATGGGCAGTCTGATAAAAGGATCTGATGAAAAATATTTTTTCTTATTTTCCTACTCTAAAACCTAGGTGCGTCTTATGGGCGGGTGCGTCTTATAGGGCGAAAAATACGGTAACTACAGACTTGGTCTCAGTCTCTAGGATCCTAAACACTAAAACTGTATGAGATGCACGCACGATTAGTCTTATCGACCAGGGTCTGCTCTGTATAAGCTGGAGACTGTGGATGGAACAAGGGTTTCTCCAACAAGTGTGTGGTACCACAGTGTCTGTGGCTTTACTCCTCAGCTCCCATCTGAGTTCCTGACAGCAGTTCCCCTTCCTCTGGACAAGATCAAGGTAATAGACACAATCAGCTCCCCTTGGCTACAGCTTTGGTCCCTGGAGGATGCTCTCATGCTTGGATGTCGAGGGATTCTCCTCACACAGCTCCTGTATGCCTCTTCCAAGCTCACCTTAAGATAGCTACTGCTCCTTCCTCCCCAGACTTTGTAACTCCACCCCATCAGCTGAATCTAGAAATGCAGTCCTTTTTAGGCCTTTTGTGGCCAAACAGTAGAATTTCATTTCAAACCATTTCACTTAATTTTCACAAATACAGTGTTCACAAAATGAGTCCCCATCTCACAAAGGCACCAAATTGTCACAAATGATGTTTAAAAAGTGGCAAAGGTTTGCCACTTTTTTATTCAAAAAAAGAGGCGCAGGGACTTTAGACTAAAAAAAAGTCACTAGGTAATTCTTTCTGCAAATTTGTTGCAAAAAAGGCTTAAAAAATACATACCCCAAAAAAGTGAATTCAGATATTACTCTCATATTAAATTACTGCAAATTTTTTAATGCCAAAAAAGAGGCGCAAGGAGATGATAAATCTTTTCACAAATAGCTTTATACAGTTCTAGAAAATACACAAATTTATCATAAGGGTAGTATTTGAAGTCTGTTTTTGCATGAGTCCCCCAAACCTATCAAAAGGTGCCCCAAATCTATGAAACATCACATGTTGTTTGTTAAACTTTGCATATTTTTAAACCTAACACATTTGTCTAAAATTGCTACTCTATGGGGGGTTATTTATTAAAGGGTTTATGTCACCAGAAATCACCCTGATTTCTGGTAGTACATCCGCGCACGAAGGAGCCGGGACCCGGGCGGCAGCCGGCTCTCAACGCGCGTGCGCGGATGTACTACCGCAGTGCGCAGGCGCGGGATTTCGGGATCGTACCAGCTCTTTCGGCTCCCGGCCCTGTCAATCAGCGCTACGGAGGCGTGGTAAGAGGCGTTATTACGGCCTCTCCAAGGTGCAGGTTCACGCCTACTGCACCTAGGGGAGGTCATTTGCATATTATAAAAACGTATTTTTTGGCTAAACTGCTGGACGGAGAAATATGAGACTAACATTACTGTCATCAAGTGTCATTTGCTCATTGCAAATGACACTTGGTTTAATAGGGTGATTTCTGGTGACAGAAACCCTTTAAGACCGACGTTTTAGATGCAGGTCTTAATAAAGGCTCATGGTTGGCGGTGGATCCGCCGAAGTTATAGAGAGATGCATTTTCTATGCCTAAAACAGGAGTAGAAAATGGTAAATGAGATGGGCCTGTCTGACGGCCCCACCCCTTCCGCGCCCATGCTACGCCCACAATTTTAGACCTGTCGTGGGTAGGGAAAAGTCTTAGATAGCAGCGCAATTAAACGTTGCCCCGCCATCTGTGGCTGAAAATACGCCTAATTTATTTCATATTCGTAAATGACCACCTATGAGTTGGTGACTTTTTAAAAAAAGTGGCAGTGATAACTATGGAGTGATTCTAATTAAACCATGTCCACTATCACTCCCAGTTTTCAAAGGTGGCTAGAGAGGTGTAAATGGGACTTTTTTATGCCAGAAAACTGACATTTACCTTTGATACGTTCCCCCCACACTGACATTGCTCCTGTCTGAACAGAGATCAGGGTGAGAATTACACGTGGCGCTTGATTCGGACTGCTCTTAACCTTTTCATACAATTATTCTGCCTCTGAAATTGATTGGAAAGATGTGCACTTCGCTCTGGGGAGGGATAGATGAACTATGTAACTAAGTCGCCTGCTCTCCCACAGAACAGAAGCCTATAGTTGTAGTTTCATCTGTATAATATGAAAGTTTCTATATGAAAATTAAAATTTCTCTCGCCCCCTCAACTTCCCTTTCCTCAGCCTCCCTCCCTGATTAAGTGAGTCTGGCAAGGAACAGCTCTGCAGAAGCATAAAAGCAATTTCAATCTGTCCGGCAGCTATCTTCCGAGGTCCTGAGTTAATGATCCGTAGGTTTCCCTCTTAACTCATCCTGCCACCACTACTGATTTTTCTTGATTACTGTAATGAAACGGTCAGGGGATTATTAAACAACCCGCCTGGTATCATTTCATCTGCCGCCCGCCTGATAACACTAGCTGACATTGATTCATAGAGGCTTCCTATTGGCTGGGAGGAAAGCCCACTGATGATGTGTCATCTGCTTTGATTAGCTTTAGCACAATGAGAAGGGGGACATTGATATATTGGTCATTTTATAGGCTACCTTGGTAGTAGGGGAAGTTAAGTTAGGTGGCGCTTGAAGTAGGGATAATAGTGGTAAAGATAAGGTGATTTTAATCCCCGGCTACTTTTCATTTTTAATGTTCTCCATGGTTAAATCACTACCTTTGGTCTCTTACTTTGCAGGGTTGAATTAAGGAAACAAAGAAGGGCTCTGAGGATAGAAATATTATATCCTGATATAACATATAGTATAATGTATCATTTAGCAAATAATCAGCCTTTTAAAATACTATTTGCTGTTTCTCTTATAAAAAGCAGGCCTACTTATAAACAACTATTCAAACATAGCTAATGATTTCACATGCCCAAATCTATTTTGCGTACCGAAAACTGCAGATCGTGTGAATGCCCCTTTAGAGGAGCCGAACAACATAAATAACAGAATTTTCGCATTCGTCACATAACTGACCTGAATGGAGCGAATCATTCAAATTTTTATTCGCCGAATATCTGACAAGATTCATATTCGCACCAACTTATTCGGTCGAATCTACGTAAAAAAACAATCGTTGTTTTGCAAACATTCCTGCGTAAATTACGTACGTACAGTCAGCGTATGTAAAGGTACGCAACATGTAAGCATTAGCGTACAAAAGTGCGTATGAATCCTTAACGTACAAATGACGCGCAAATGCGTCATACGCACAAGGCTAGGCCGCGGCCTACACTCTTTAGAGGAAGACTATATGAACTAGAAAAATAAGGTGCTCACTGCTGTTAGCTTTCAATAAGTTAATAATTCACTAAAAGCTCTGTACAATAAGTGCATTAATAAGATACATTGCAGTACCAGAAAAAGAATACACACAATGGGCTAAAGTGCTTTACCATTAAAAACAGTGTAGCTAAAATACAGCAAACACATAAGTATGCAAACATTTTAGTGCAATCAATTTCACATTTGCAAGCATAAAAGGCTCAGATATACGTTTGAGTCTCTCCTTATGGCTCCTAGTTGGCTTGGCAATGATAAAACAGTCTGTCTGGAACAAATATTCCAAAATTCAATTGTAATCCACGTGAGGTAAAATTGTAATCCAAATAGGTATATCATATGTAATCCACACGGATAATAAATAGCAGAAAATAGAGAACCCTTTTTGCAAAAGTGGCTCCCAAATAACCTGAGAAGGGGGTAAAAAGGAAAATAGGCGCACTTTGGTGCAACAGGGAATTTTCTGAAGAATGGGGGAGTCCTGACAGCCATGCCCATCTAGGTGAGAGTCAAACGGGGGCAACACAAACTAAACAAAAACTACAGCCAACTAGCATCTCACCGTCAGGTGCAGTCCATGGTGTGGCTCCCATAGGTCCTCCTGACTCCTCCAGCAGTGTCCTGGACAGCAGCCAGCCAGTAGTTGGTTCCTCAGATGAGGGATTTGAAATCCTCCTCACTCGAGCTGCTGCTAAAAGTCATAAGAGGACGCTCCTGCCTCTTGTAGGCCACGCTTGCTGCCGTAGTAAAACTCCAGTGCCCTCTTCTTCCGGAATTCGGACTTGACCGGGTCCGGGTGGTGGTCACGCTGGCGAGTGCTGCAGACACTTCAGCTTTTCTGGACACTTGGAGAGGGTAACCCCGGTTGAAAATGGTCCTTTCACGGACTCCATGGGGGTGTACTCCACCTGATCCCCCACGTACAAGCTGTGACAAGCTTGTGGCAGGTACGGCCGTTTCACCGACCAGCGACCCACGAAATACTCCTTCCCAGAGTCGTCATCCTGCAGGAAGCCAGACCCTCACCCCACTGAAAACCACAGCACAGTTCCCTTCCTTTGTTCTAGTGAAGGATCTCCCGGCCTAGGGTGGTCAAGAACTTGTATGACCCATTCCTCCACCTCAGTTTTATACTCCCAGGGGGTCTGTGAATGGGCCGTCACAGATGCCGGAACAATGGGATTCTGGCTTGAATGCCTCCTGGGCGGCAAAGTGGACGCTCCAGCCATTTCCGCTGAACAAGACAGAGCGGACCTTCCAGCCGCGCGAACACTAGTCGCAGCTTCAGTTGATGATGATGATGGCCAGGCAGGCACTGAAGCTGGGTTTCTCCGGCACAGTTTAACCTGTGACGCCCTGATGTCTGTAGCGGGCGGTGGTTCTGGAAACTCGTCCCCAAATCTCATTCCAGTTGGGCCGCAGCAGGTCATGCTTCTTTTTTAGAAGGGTAAAAAATAAAAAATGCAACAGCACTCTGCGAACACAGACAATAAATTGAGTACATATAATACTGCCATACTCACTATCCACACGATACTAGAGCTACATTGTAAATGTAAGATTCTTGGCAAATAATTTTGTACAAAAATTATCTGTGCCCGTCTGCCATACATCAAGGCGATCTCTTTAAGACGGGAACCTAACACTAAACGCCATAGTCACTAGGTGCCATAGCAGCCTCCATTAACTATAGAGGTCCCTATATGCACTGGAAACCAACTGGCACCAGGAGAGGTGGAAAATAGAGTGGGCTCAGCATTATATGGAACCTGCATTCCCTGAGCGTAATAGAGATCAGTGTGGCATCAAGGAGGTATCATATTGTGTGGAGCCAGCATTCCCTGAATCAGTGGAAGCCATTTTGGCACCATAAGAGGTACAATATAATGTCAGCTTAGCATGCATGTGGAGCCTGCATCCTCTATAGTTAATGGAGGCTGCTATGGCACCTAGTGACTATGGCGTTTAGTGTTAGGTTCCCGTCTTAAAGAGATCGCCTTGATGTATGGCAGACGGGCACAGATAATTTTTGTACAAAATTATTTGCCAAGAATTTCACATTTACAATGTAGCGCTAGTATCGTGTGGATAGTGAGTATGGCAGTATTATATGTACTCAATTTATTGTCTGTGTTCGCAGAGTGCTGTTGCATTTTTTATGTTTTGCCCTTCTATTTTGCAGCCACACCAATGTGACGTGCACCTGCATACTTGGATGTGCTGACTGACCCCCAGTTTCTTGCTTCTTTTTTAGAGCCATGCTTGCTTCCTTGCTTGCTTCCAGGTCAGCAGTCAGCACTGGTCTAAACTGGTTCAGACTGCTTGACTCAGAGGAGGGTGGAGTACTGAGGGAGGAGTCTTCACTCCCTATACGTGCAAATAGGGCTGTTTTTTTCCAGTTCGGAGTGGGGGCGTATCTTTACTTTCCCGCTTTTGCGAACTTGTCCTGTCACACATAATGCATACGTTTCGTACGGTTCATACGTATCGTACGTATAGTTAGCGTGTAAAATTTTGCGTACGTTTACGAATAATACGAAGCGAATCCAAAGAAATTCGGATTCGCTTTGCAGCTGAAAAATCCCAAGATTCGATAAGAACCAACAAATCGACAAATTGCTCTGCTCATCTCTAATGGAGATCCTATTGACTATAATGGGGTAAGTTTAGTTTCTGTTCAGGAGTGTTCTTTTTTGAGCAGAGAAAAAAGTTCTGCATACAGGACTTTTCTGTCCGCTGTTTTTGATGGAATCTGAGACAGAGGCGTTGAACGGAGTCTCCAGGGCAGATGTGAACAAGGTCTAAGAAACCTATCCTCGGTAAATGAATAGGAAAAAAATCATAAAAGAGATTCCTTGGTTGATTGTTATCCAATTCAGAACGACAATAACGCCTGTTAACATGGATCCATCTTTAAAACTGCTAAAGTAGCTTTTGCCTAGGTTGGAGCTGATCCCCCATAAACATTCTTAAGGGGTCCTATCTGGACAAAATCTGTCAATTTTATGGGGAGGGATTCCTTGCAGTCAACGTCTATGACCCAGAATGGAAAGCCACTCTGTAATAGCAGCTATTGCGCTGGAGAATTTGCTGTACTCATGCATTACATGGACATGGAGTGGGTGTCAGACCTTACAAAAAAGGATCTCTTTGGACCTGAATGGTATGCGTGACTCCCCAATCTAGGATGGTGGAAGGAATCAGGAGAACACAGATGTAACTTAACAAGGTGGTCTTTACTTGACTGACGTGGGGTAAGAAGATTACAGTAACAATCTTTAAAGGGCATATGTCAGCAGATTTGTACCTATTAATGTGGCTGACCTGTTGCACGTGTGCCTGACAGCAGAAGGTATCTGTATAGGTTCCATGTTCATATGTGCCCGCACTGCTGAGAAAAATGAAGTATTAATGTAAGCAAATGAGTATCTATGAGCAACTTGGCCGTTGCCATTACACCTGGAGTCTCAGCTCTCCCTGCAACTGCCGTGCCTTCTGCACTTTGGTTGACAGGGCCAGGCGTGATGACATTTTCACTGTACATGTCCTGTCAATCAAAATCCAGAAGTGCAGAGAGAGAGAGAGAGAGAGAGCTGAGCATCTACTGTAGGTGTAACACCAATGCCCCTGATGCTCCTAGAGGCCAATTTGCCTTCTTCTCCTCTGGGAACACCCTGGGCCTTTTGGGGACTTATTATCAGGGAGAGTGAATGGAAAGGCTAGGATTCCAAAGAAGAGAAATGTTGTATGTTGTGTACAATACAGAGAAGCAGGGCAGCTGACAGACAGGGAAAGAGAAGAAAGAACCTGTGGCTGACTGTGATTGCAGGAGCAAGTGCATCTCAAAAGCAGCTACTTGCAAGCAAATACTTTCACCCCCCCCCCATTTTCACAGAAATCCTTTTTATGTGGGGTTCAATTTATATAAGCTGCATATATAGGTGATTACTGCAGCAATACTCATGGTGTGGCAGAAGTCTACCAGTGTGTATTAAGGTGAAATTAGGGTCAAGCCTCAATCTGCTGTTTACGTATATTGAGTTTTGACATGGTTGGAATTAAAATTTAATTAATATAGCATGCTGTATATATGTGATTACTACAAGACACAAGATATAGCAGAAATCTCCCAGTGTGTATTAACGAGAAATTGAGCATTAAGCCGCAATCGTCCATTTACATACATTCAGTTTCCACACGGTCACAATTTACATTTTTTGGGGGAGTTCAATTTAATTAAAGCAGTATATATATGTGATTTCTGCTGCAATACCGACAGTATAGCAGCAATCTACCAGTGTGTATTAAGGTGAAATTTAGCATCAAGCCTCAATTGTTTGTTTATGTATATTCGGTTTCCACGAGGTCACAATTTAATTTTTGGGGGAATTTTTTATTTTAATTAAACCAGAAAACACATTTAATTACTACAAGACACAGTGTAAGTTAGCAATCTACCTGTGAGTGATAATGATAAATTGAATGTGAGGCCTGGCCCTTAATCATCCATTAACTTTCATTTATTTCTTAATTTATTTACATTTTTGGGATTTGTTGAATTTAATAAAAATTTTTGGGACTTGTTGAATTTAATTAAACCAGCATGTAGGTGATCAGTACCCCAATACATAGGTTAGGGTAACAATTTACCTTGGAGTGTTAACACAATATTAAGGGTCAGGCCTCAATTGTACGTTTACCTATATTCAGTTTTCACACATTCAGTTTTAGCATATACAGTAGTGTTGAGCGAGCATGCTCGGCCAAACTCGCTGTTCGGCCGAGCATGCCTACGCTCGGTGTTCGGCCGAACACATAGTGTACTCAAGTGCAATGTCGAGTCTCTTCCCCGCACTGTAATGTTGATTTGTACGCTAATGCGTACGAATTTGTATGCTAATGCGTACAAATTTGTATGCTAATGCGTACGCATTTGTACACTAATGCGTACGCATTTGTACACTAATGCGTACACATTGTGCGCTAATGCGTACAAATTCAGTTAATTAGCATACTTTTACGAGTGAAAGGAGTAAAAGACGAGAAGTCGCGATTCTAACCTTTTTCTATTAACCAGACACCCTCCCCTCTTCTGAGCGGGGGGTGCCTGGTTTAGTCCCATTGACTAACATTATGCTCCGGTGCTCGGCCGAGCACTCGAGCAACCCCTAGTGCTCGGCCAGAGCACCCGAGCATACGAGCACAGAGGTGCTCGCTCAACACTAATATACAGCATATATACAGTATGTGATTACCGCATTAATAAACAAGGTAGCCAGCGACCAGTGTCATCTCTGAAAGGGTATTCAGTGCTACGGGGGGGCGTGGTGCCAGTACTTTTGTCAGAGGAACTTTCACACTCTTCCAGTTAATTCCCATGAAAAGACCTTGCGTTGCTGGTGGTGCTCCATCCTGCCACTATAGGTGTCTGCCTATCTACCATCACATTCTGTATGGCTGTTGCTGCAGCCTACATCATGCCACACATGCCTCATTCATCTTTTTATGTGTATTCACTTCCAGCCCTATTGAAATTTTTTAATTTTTTTAGGGGGGGCGGCAGGGTTTAAATTTCATTAATCATTCATACGTGATTACTGCATCAATACCAACATTTTTTCACAGCTCAGGCTGATTCCAGGTGAACAGACCTCGCATCGGTGTTGCCTGTTTGTCTGCCAACCATCACTTTTTTTTATAGCTGCTGTGGCCTGCATCATGATACTAATGTCTCTCCGTCATTAGTTTACACGTATTCAGTTTTCACACGGTTTCAGTTTTTGCATTTTTTTTTGGGGGGGGGGGGTTAAATTTCTTTAAGCAGTATAAAAGTATATGTTGCATGCTGTGGCCTGCCTCATGCCACTAATGCCTTACACTAATGCCTTTTTTTGGTAGAGGGTCTAAATTTCATTAAGTAGCCTACATGTAATTACTGAATCAATCCCAACATTTTCTCTGGCTGATTGCAATGAATACACATCGCCTTGCTGCCCATGGCCCTTCTTGCCACTGTTGCTGTCTGCCTAACTACCATCACGTTCTGTATGACTGCTGCTGTGGCCTGTATCATGTCACTAATGCCACTTGCCAACCATCATGTTCCCTGAAGCCAATTTTTTACTTATTTTTCTTTTTATTCCATAACAACATCTGTGTTTAAAAATTATCTGCCCCCGATAAGGGACAATTTTTGGAATCTTGCTATGTACGTATGTCAGTGTCAGTCAGACATCAATTACTATTGCTGTCATTGTGTTCCAGAGCTTTGGTTAAGGGGGAAGGGAAAAAGAAAAAAATTATAAAATATTAACAAAAAGAGATAACAGGAGAATAGGTTGTATACCAACTTTCAAGGCAATTGGAGCAATTTCAGTTTGGTCCAAACCAATTTGTGTCTGGACCGAACTTTTTCAAAAATTCAGCGAACCAGACCCAAAACAAATCTCGGTTGGTTTCCTCATCTCTAATCTATACCATATAGATATCTTATAGAATGGCACCAAAATACCAGTGCCATAGAACATATCTACACAGTTGTCTAAATAACATCCCTATATAGTACCTTCATTTCCATGCAATGTAAAAATAATACATTGTACAGTGTCTTAGTAGCAGTTCCACACAAAGTAAATACTAAGGGGGAGATTTATCAACACTGGTATAAAGGAAAACTGGCCGATTTCCCCATAGCAACTAAGCACATTTTCCTTTAAACCATTTTTGATAAATCCCCCCTAAGTCCTCAAATAATACTAAAAACAGTGTCCAGGTAACAGTTGCATAAATAAAGTAATTTAATAACAATACTATGCCATGCTGCTACAGTGGGTAAAAAAAGGATTTAGTCAGCCACCAATTGTGCAAGTTCTCCCACTTAAAAAGATGAGAGAGGCATTTAATTGACATCATAGGTAGACCTCAACTATGAGAGACAAAATGAGAAAACAAATCCAGAAAATCACATTGTCTGATTTTTAAAGAATGTATTTGAAAATTATGGTGGAAAGTATGGTCACCTACAAACAAGCAATATTTCTGGCTCTCACAGACCTGTAACTTCTTCTTTAAGAGGCTCCTTTGTCCTCCACTCATTATCTGTAGTAATGGCACCTGTTTGAACTTGTTACACCTGTCCAACCTCAGTCACACTCCAAACTCCACTGTGGTGAAGACCAAAGAGCTGTCGAAGGACACCAGAAACAAAATTGTAGACCTGCACCAGGCTGGGAAGACTGAATCTGCAATAGGCAAGCAGCTTGGTGTGAAGAAATCAACTGTGGGAGCAATAATTAGAAAATGGAAGGCATACAAGACCATTGATAATCTCCCTCGATCAGGGGCGTACCGTCAATATAGGCAGACTATGCTGTTGCTATGGGGCCCGTGAGGTTGGGGGGCCCAGCTAGGCTGCATAGCTCCTCCCACTTTCTGACTTAAATACACGCTGCACTTAACCTGTAATACTAAAGTGTTTATCTACACGGGCCCCTGTCCTCCTCCTCATTCCTCCCCTCCACCTTGCCACAGCAGTCTAATTCGCTGCTTAATGGTCAGCTGACACCTGACCTCCGGCCTGCTTCTGCCAGCGTGAAGCGTCACAGTTCAGTGCCTGGGCAATGTGAGAGCCCATCCGTCTTCAGTGCAGATTGCAGCTGATGTCCTGAGACCCTGCAACCTGAGAGCCTGGCTACTAGACAGTTCATATGAGTGACTGACCCAGCCAGCAGAGGCAACTGCAGAATTCACATTTTGTGAGTAAGGGTAAATAGTTACTCACACCATACTGTAATGTGGATGAGGGAATATGGGGATGGTCTATGTGCCTTGCACTACTAGTATTAGCTCACTATAAGTGCAAGGCACACAGCAGGCATAGCACCCCCCCATAGAAATACAACTCCTACCCCCAGACTAGACATAGCACCCCCCCATAGAAATACAACTCCTACCCCCCAGACTTATGCTTCAAGTTCTGAGGGGTGATTCATTACCTGCCTCTCATTGTTCTATTAGTAATGAAGCCGTATCTTTATGTATGTATGTATGTATGTATGTATATATATATATATATATATATATATATACACACACAATTACAAAAAACGGACAGCACCTCCTGCAGGTGAGAGTCAGGTGCAAGCTACCCGCTGGCTAATTAAATACTAAACAGAAAATGGTAGCAGCCATGACATATAAAATGAACATATGAAAAGGTAAAAAAGCATACTGCTATGTAAACAAGTAGATAAAGCGGAAGCTCTTGGCGCATATAAATGATCATAAATATGTCGGGCCCATCCACCAACCGTCAAGGTGGCTTCCAATCAGATGGGTCCTATACTAACACTGACCTGCATCCGACACAAACGGCAGGCCTGTATCAAGGGAACACCATACCTGATCAGAAGCTGCACCAGTGTGAACAGGAGTGCTAAATTTCCAGAGGAAGCCAGTCCTCCTCTATATATACTCTATATGTCCGTTTTTTGTAATTGTGTATATAGATACAGGCCTGCCGGTTTGTGTAGGATGCAGGCCAGTGTTAGTATAGGACCCAACTGATTGGAAGCCACCTTGACGGTTGGTGGATGGGCCCGACATATTTATGATCATTTATATGCGCCAAGAGCTTCCACTTTATCTACTTGTCTACATAGCAGTATGCTTTTTTACCTTTTCATATGTTCATTTTATATGTCATGGCCTATCTAAAGCTGCTACCATTTTCTGTTTAGTATATATATATATATATATATACACACACACACACACACATTTTTTTTTAACTCTTCCTGCTCTGCTAATTACATGTACAGCGCTGTGATGGCACTAGCTCAGGAATTGAGCGTGAACCATCAGCTGTTGGTGTACACTGCATCATCTGTCAGGATTGGAGCGAATTCCAATTCCACCATCTTAACCCTCACGATGCTCTGCATGAACATTGCAAATATATATACAATAAACATAAAATGTCCTAAAATATAAAAACAAAAAAAAAACACTAAATACACTTTTCTTTATGCAACTTTCTTCATCAATATCACTCCAATACCCCGCACCCCCACTAATCAGCTGTAATGTACATTTTATTGGGGGGAGGGGGCCCAATTCTGAGTTTTGCTATGGGGCCCTAAGATTTGTACGTACGCCACTGCCCTCGATCAGGGGCTCCACGCAAGATCTCACCCCATGGGGTCAAAATGATCACAAGTACTGTGAGCAAAAATCCCAGAACCACACGGGGGGACCTAGTGAATGACCTGCAGAAAGATGGGACCAACGTAACAAAGGCTACCATCAGTAACACACTACGCCACCAGGGACTCAGATCCTGCAGTGCCAGATGTGTCCCCCTGCTTAAGCCAGTACATATCTAAGCCCGTCTGAAGTTTGCTAGATAGCATTTGGATGTTCCAGAAGAGTATTGGGAGAATGTCGTATGGTCAGATGAAACCAAAGTAGAACTGTTTGGTAGAAACAAAACTCGTCATGTTTGGAGGAGAGTGAATGCTAAGTTGCATCCAAAGAACACCATACCTACTGTGAAGCATGGGGGTGGCAACATCATGCTTTGGGGCTGTTTCTCTGCAAAGGGACCAGGACGACTGATCAGTGTACATGAAAGAATGAATGGGGCCATGTATTGTGAGATTTTGAGTGCAATCCTCCTTCCATCAGCAAGGGCATTGAAGATGAAACATGGCTGGGTCTTTCAGCATGACAATGATCCCAAGCACACTGCCAGGACAACGAAGGAGTGGCTTTGTAAGAAGCATTTCAAGGTCCTGGAGTGGCCTAGCCAGTCTACAGATCTCAACCCCATATATATAATCTTTGGAGGGAGTTGAAAGTCTGTGTTGCCCAGCGACAGCCCCAAAACATCACTGTTCTAGAGGAGATCTGCATGGAGGAATGGGCAAACATACCAGCAACAGTGTTTGCCAACCTTGTGAAGACTTACAGAACACGTTTGACCTCTGTCATTGCCCACAAACAATATATAACAAAGTATTGAGATGAACTTTTGTTATTGACGAAATACTTATTTTCCACCATAATTTTCAAATAAATTCTTTAAAAAACAGACAATGTGATTTTCTGGATTTGTTTTCTCATTTTGTCTCTCATAGTTGAGGTCTACCTATGATATCAATTACAGGCCTCTCTCATCTTTTTAAGTGGGAGAACTTGCACAATTGGTGGCTGACTAAATACTTTTTTCCCCACTGTATGTAATGGTGATATTCCCTTCAGTTAGAATGGTTGATGTGCTCTCTGTGACTGTTGAGGTTGCACACCCCATCGGGGGCTTGCATACTTTTTTGTGTTTTTGGGCCCTTTTTTTGTCTTGTGAAAACACCATAAAGTTGAGTTTTTCCTTTTTGTGTTTTTTTATTCATACAATGTTTGACGTGTGTTTTGTACAGACTTTTTTTTTGTAAGCGATAAAAGAAATACTAGGAAACTGTCTTAAACGCCACTACAAAAAAATGCAGTGTTTGTAGTGTGTCTTTTAATTCCCTACTGGCCAACAAAAAAATGATGCCAAAAAGTGATGTTTTTAAATTAAACGTCTACATGTGCAGCCACCCTTAGGCTAAACTGTTTAGGGGGTTTGTAAAATAAGTTGCACAGCTTCTAAAGAACTCATTTTGCTCAGTTTTCTATCTGCTCTGCTTTTCATGATTTGTCCCTAGTTTTGGCCAAAAGCAGTCAGGTTCCCTACTGCAAAAGGGCTATGTGCACAGCAAGGCAGCATTCATTATGTAAGATGTAAAAATGAATTAAAACTATCGGATATCTTGTTGCTTTGACTTAAGTTAGGGCTGCGCTGCAACTTTTTGTAGCACTACTGATTTAGGAAAACATAACCTGGCAATATGCTAACTGTAATCAAATGCAGCCTTTACTGGTTTGGCACCTGACACTGAATACTGTATGATGAATATAACAAATACTTGTTATAAAAAGCTAATATTAAATGTTGGCAGCACTGAAATGAAAGGCGGTTTGAACTACTAAGCATAGCCTGTTTTATTATGTTGAACCCTTCCAAGCCTTTTAGCAATTTTTATTTTAACCCGGGCAACCCCTATAGCAAGGGGGGCCAGTGTTCTATATTTTTTTTAATTATTATTTTAAAGGGGTTGTCCAGTTTTTCCACTGTGATTACCTTTCCTCAAGACTGGTCATCAATATCATATCTACGGGGGTTTGATTCTCGACAGCCCTGCCAATCAGCTGTTTGAAGAGACTGCAGTGCTTGTGCAAGTGCTGCCTTCTCTTCTCTGTTTACCTGCACGCCGTCGACATTACAGTTTCTCCATCCCATTCAAGTGAAGGGATAGGTCATCAATAGTGTTATGCGAATCAAAGCACCCGAAGTTTAGCAAAAATTCAATTCACAACTAATCCAAATTTCCTTGCGCTTTATGTTTTTTTCATAAAATGGTGGCTACAAGTGTTGCAAAGTGAAAGTAAGAAGCCTGAGAATGCGAGATCACCCATAATTGCTATGCAAACAGCCAATTAGCAGCTAGCCAGCCCCTGTGATGTCACAGCCCTTTAAATGCCTCATCCCATGCGGTCTCCACCATTTCACTGTGGGCTAAGAGTAGGGGGAGACGTGAAAAGTGCTAGCGACAGTGTTACTAAAAGCTTTTAGTTGTGGAATATAGGATAGGGAGAGTGCAGGGACAGTTCAGGGAGATCATAGGGAGAGTTTTCACAAACTGTACGGAGAGCATAGGGTGAGCATAGGGAGACTGCAGGAACAGTGCAGGGACTGTAATCTGAAGCTGAAGCGATCCATCAGAGACAGCGCAGTTTATATCAATCCCTGTATAGGCACAGAGCTATCTATGTAATTACATAGTAACATAGTTTATAAGGCCGAAAAAAGACATTTGTCCATCCAGTTAAGCCTGCTATCCTACAAGTTGATCCAGAGGAAGGCAAAAAATAACCCTGTGAGGTAGGAGCCAATTTTCCCCACTTTAGGGGAAAAATTCCTTCCCGACTCCAATCAGGCAATCAGAATAACTCCCTGGATCAACGACCCCTCTCTAGTAGCTATAACCTGTAATATTGTTACCCTCCAGAAATACATCCAGGCCTCTCTTGAACTCTTTTAGTGAACTTACCATCACCACCTCCTCAGGCAGAGAGTTCCATAGTCTCACTTCTCATACCGTAAAGAATCCTCTTCTATGTTTGTGTACAAACCTTCTTTCCTCCAGACGCAGAGGATGTCCCCTTATCATAGTCACAGTCCTGGGGATAAATAGATCATGGGAGAGATCTCTACTGACCCCTGATATATTTATACATAGTTATTAGATCTCCCCTCAGTCGTCTTTTTTCTAAAGTAAATAACCCTAATTTTGATAATCTTTCTGGGTACTGTAGTCCACCCATTCCAGTTGTTACTTTAGATGCCCTCCTTTGAACCCTCTCCAGCTCTGCCATGTCTGCCTTGTTCACTGCAGCCCAGAACTGTGCACAGTACTTTTGATGCAACCCATTATCTTATTGGCATTGGCAGCAGCTGTCTGACACTTGTTTATGCAGCTTAGTTTGCTGTTTACTAAAATTCCTAGGTCCTTTTCCATGTCAGAGTTACCCAATGTTTTACCATTCAGTATGTACTGGTGACTTGCATTATTTCTTCCCATATGCATAACCTTACATTTGTCAGTGTTAAACCTCATTTGCCACTTCTCTGCCCAAGCCTCCAGTCTATCCAGATCCATCTGTAGCAGTGTACTGTATTTTTCTGTTTTTCTAAGTACTTTACACAGTTTAGTGTCATCTGCAAAAATTGATATTTTACTGTGCAAGCCTTCTACAAGATCATTGATAAATATTAGAGATGAGTGAGCATGCTCGTCCGAGCTTGGTGCTCGTTCGAGAATTAGGGTACTCGTAAGTGCTCGCTGCTCGGACGAGTATCTCGCCATGCTCGAGGAAATGGCAACTTCCGCATCGTGCTTTTTTGGCGCCTAAAAACACAGCCAATCACAAGCCAGGAGACTCTGCGTACCACCCAGCATCACGTGGGGCCCTTACATGTCGATAGCAGGGGTTGGCTGGCCTGATCAGGTGACCCTGGAATATACTACCGACTGACCGCGGTGCTCGGCTCAGATGCCGTCTGGATGTCGTTAGGGATAGAGCTGCTGCCTTTCAGGGACAGTGTTAGGGCCTGCATTTAGTTGTCTGTTAGGCAGGGATCACCCACAAAGAACCCAACAGCCCTTCTAAGGGCTAGAAGACATTTTTTTTTTTTTTGTCACTTGGCTGGCTGGCACTAGTAGTGCAGCTATCGCCATATATAACCCCCTTTTTTTTTAATGTTATATCTCAGTGATACAAATCCATTGCACACAGCAGTGTGGAACCATTCTGTGTGTCACAGTTCAATACACTCACTATTTTCTGTCCAGGTGACACTTTCTGTATGTCACCGAATACAACCAAGTCATTTGCTGCCTGTCACGTGTATGGCTTCATCCCAAAAATCTCTGTGCGACATTTGTCTGGGTCGCAGTCTAAATAGCTACCGTCAGTAGGGTGTCAGTTAGCTCTACGATAGTTTCTGCACGTCACGTTCCCAAAAAAACAAAAATACAAAAAAAATAGAAAAAAAATTAGTTTTTTTGTTGTTTTAGCTGAGTGATACAAATCCATTTCACACAGCTGCGTGTCACCTTTCTGTGTGACGCAGTTCAGCATACTCACTCCAAACGGTATATACTGTCCAGGTGACACTGTCTGCACGTCACAAAAAACAACCAAGTCACCTGCTACCTGTCACGTATATATATAGCTTGATCCTAAAAATCTCTGTGCGACTTTTGTCTGGGTCTCAGTCTAAATAGCTACCGTCAGTAGGGTGTCAGTCAGCTGTACGATAGTTTCTGCACGTCACGTTCCCAAAAAAACTAAACTAAAAGAAAAAAATATTAAAAAAAAAATATAGAAAAAAAATTAGTTTTTTGTTGTTTTAGCTGAGTGATACAAATCCATTTCACACAGCTGCGTGTCACCTTTCTGTGTGACGCAGTTCAGCATACTCACTCCAAACCGTATATACTGTCCAGGTGACACTTTCTGTACGTCACAAAATTAAACCAGACTGAACAAGTTTGTGGGTTTCAGTAAACCAGGCCCATTTATTTTATTTTTTTTTATAGAATACAATTATATACAGAAAATGTGGAACCCCAGGGCTAAGGTTCGAGGACGAGGGCGTGGGCGTGGGCAGTCAATTACTGCAGGGGGCAGAGGCCGTGGTCCTGGGCAGGGTGAGACAGTACCTGCTGATGAGGGAGCTGTGGAACGCCGCAGAGCTACACTCCCTAGCTTCATGTCTCAACTTACAGGGACACGTGGTAGAGGACTGTTGAAACCACAACAGTGCGAACAGCTGATCTCGTGGATTGCAGATAATGCTTCAAGTAATTTGTCCGCCAGTCAGTCTTCCACGCAGTCCACCCACGTTACCCAAGGGAGCACTCCTCTGGCTCCTCCACCTCAACCTCCTTCCCCCCAGTCTGCCCCCTCCCAGGAAAATTTGGAATGCGATCCGGCATACTCTCAGGAACTGTTTTCTGGACCCTTCCCAGAGTCACAAACCACTTCTCAGGTTGCTGCTGACCTCTTTCCCGATGCCCAAGTGTTCCAACTGTCGCAGTCTGTGGGTGATGATGATGATAATGACAATGTTGAGTTAGTGGAAGAAGTTTGTAAAGAGGTGTCGGACGATGAGGAGACACGGTTGTCAGACAGTGGTGAAGTTGTTGTAAGGGGAGGAATTCCGAGGGGGGAGCAGACTGAGGAATCGGAGGATGACGAGGTGACTGACCCGAGCTGGGTTGATATGCCGAGTGAAGACAGTGCTTCTGAGGCGGAGGCGAGTGCTGCACCAGAACAGGTTGTAAGAGGCAGTGGTGTGGCCAGAGGGAGAAGCAGGGCCAGAGCTGGTGCATCAGCAGCAACTGTTTCACGTAGTGAAGCTCCCGTGGCGAGGCCTAGATGTTCGCAAGTCTGGAGGTTCTTTAAAGAAAGTGAGGATGACCGACGGACTGTGGTGTGCAACCTGTGCCACACCAGGATCAGCAGGGGTGCCACCACTACTAGCCTAACCACCACCAGCATGCGCAGGCATATGAGTGCTAAACACCCCACTCAATGGAACCAAGGCCGTTCACCACCTCCTGCGGGTCACACCACTGCTCCTTCCCCTGTGTCACTCGCTGCCTCTGCTAGTCAACCCCCTGCGTCACTCGCTGCCTCTGCTAGTCAACCCCCTGCCCAGGACCCCGGCACGAGCGCCTCCCACCGGAAAACCACACCTTCGCCTCAACGATCCTCCACAGTGTCCACCAACGTGTCCCAGCGCAGCGTTCAGCTGTCTTTACAGCAGACGCTGGAGCGCAAGAGGAAATACAGTTCCACCCACCCACATGCCCAAGCCCTCAACGTCCACATCTCCAAATTGCTTAGCCTGGAGATGCTGCCCTATAGGCTGGTAGAGACCGAGGCCTTTCGCAATCTCATGGCGGTGGCTGCCCCTCGGTATTCCGTCCCCAGCCGCCACTATTTTTCCCGATGTGCCGTCCCAGCTTTACACCAGCACGTGTCATAGAACATCATCCGTGCCCTGACCAACGCTGTTTCTGAGAAGGTCCACCTAACCACGGACACGTGGACAAGTGCTGCCGGGCAGGGACACTATATCTCACTGACGGCACATTGGGTTAACTTGGTGGAGGCTGGGACCGAGAATGACCCTGGGGCCGCTCATGTACTGCCCACACCGAGGATTGCGGGGCCTACCTCGGTCACGGTCTCTCAGACCTACTATGCCTCCTCCTCCTCCGACCCCTCCTCCTCCTCCACCGAATTACCATCCGTGGGCACGGCGCCTTCAGTCGGTAGCTCTAGGCGCAGCAGCAGTGCCGTGGGTAAGCGCCAGCAGGCGGTGCTCAAACTGCTGAGCTTAGGTGACAAAAGGCACACCGCCCAAGAGCTGTTACAGGGCATCACGGCGCAGACCGATCTGTGGCTGGCACCGCTGAACCTTAAGCCAGGCATGGTTGTGTGTGACAACGGGCGTAACCTGGTGGCGGCTCTGCAACTCGGCAGACTGACACATGTGCCATGCCTGGCCCACGTGTTCAATCTAATAGTTCAGCGGTTCCTCAAGACATACCCCAATCTGTCTGATTTGCTCACCAAGGTGCGCCGCATCTGTGCGCATTTCCGCAAGTCGAACACAGATGCTGCCACTCTCAGGGCAGCGCAGCGCCGCCTACAACTGCCCGCTCACCGACTGTTGTGCGACGTGCCCACGCGATGGAATTCCACATTAAACATGTTATCCAGAGTTTACCAGCAGCGCAGAGCGATTGTAGACTGCCAGATGTCATCTTCCACCAGAACTGGTAGTCAGGTCTCTCAGATTCCTCAAGTCTACAATGAGGAGTGGACGTGGATGTCTGATATCTGCCAGGTGTTGAGCAACTTTGAGGAGTCAACACTGATGGTCAGCGGCGATGCCGCCATTATCAGCCTCACCATCCCGCTGCTTTGCCTGTTGAAAAAATCACTGCTCAGCATCAAGTCGGATGCTTTGCGCTTGTCACAAGAGACGGTGGAGGAAGATACGTCGCTTGATAGCCAGAGCACCTTCCGTTCTGTTTCTCAGCACGTATCGGAGGAGGGGGATTAGGATGAGGAGGAAGAGGAGGAGAATGTCGGCGAGACAGTAGAGGGTACCAGTGCTCAGTCTTAACTCTTGAGCATGTATGGGCTGAAGAGGAGGACTTGGAGGAGGAGGAGGAGGAGGAAATGGAGAGTCAGGCCAGTGAGGAGAGGGAATTCCTGCGTGTTGGGACTCTGGCGCACATGGCAGACTTCATGTTAGGCTGCCTATCCCGTGACCCTCGCGTTAGAAGAATTTTTTCAAACACCGATTACTGGGTGTTCACTCTCCTGGACCCACGGTACAAGCAGAACCTTTCCACTCTCATCCCTGCAGAGGAAAGGAGTATGAGAGTGAATAGATATCAACAGGCCCTGGTGCACAAGCTGAAACAATTCTTCCCATCTGACGCCGCTAGCGGCAGAGGGCATGGTTCTGTGAGCCAAGTAGCGGGGGAGAGGAGGCGAGCAGGCAGCTTGACCAGCACTGGCAGGGGAACGCTCTCCAAGGCCTTTGCCACTTTTATGTCACCCCAGCAAGACACTGTTACCTGTCCCCAGTCTAGGCAGAGTAGGGGGGAGCTGTACAGAAAGATGGTGAGGGAGTACCTAGCTGACCATACCAATGTCCGTAGCGATCACTCTGCTCCATACAACTACTGGGTTTCAAAGCTGGACACGTGGCCTGAACTGGCGCTGTACGCCTTGGAGGTGCTGGCCTGCTCTGCCGCTAGCGTGCTGTCAGAGCGGGTATTCAGTGCAGCTGGTGGCGTCATCACCGATAAGCGTACACGCCTGTCAACTGACAGCGCTGACAGGCTGACGCTTATTAAAATGAACAAAGCCTGGATTTCACCGGAATTCAAATCTCCTCCGGGGGAAAGCAGCTAAAGATTTAAATAATTTATGTATCCGATTCCTCTTCTCTACTCCTCCTACTCCTCCTCCTCCTCCATATCGTCTTTGCCTAACGCTGATCCAAAAAATTTTTTAGAGGTCCAACTGGCACTCTTTTACCACAATTTTTCAGGAGGGCCCCCTACAGGCCCTCTATTCAAACAATTTTTCCGGAGTTCCACCTACAGGACCTCTGTCCTAACAATTTTTCCAGAGGTCCACCTACAGGCCCTCTCTCCAAACAATTTTTCCAGGCGTCCACCTACAGGCCCTCTCTCCAAACAATTTTTCCGGAGGTCCACCTACAGGCCCTCTCTCCAATTCCAGTTTCCAGTTTTATTTGCGCAAACTGCATACATTTTTATTTTTGGGATAGGTGTGAAAAATAATATTACTTGCGAATCTATATTGCCCAACATTGGATGCGGTAGCAAGTAGAAGACCAAACACATGCTGCTCACAGGGTTCCGCAAATTCCTGGTCCACCCGCAAATTCCTTGTCCACAATGTCAAGGAGGTCGAGGTTCTGTTGATGAGCAACAAGTCCTTCTGTACTGAAATCGCCGACAAAGTCTCCATCTAAGAACCTACAGACCATTGTGGAGAGAGCGGCACAGCTCGCCATCAAAGTGACGAACCCCTAAGCCAGACTGTGCAGAGAAGATAACGAATAAATATCTCTGTGGTTATTTTTGCTAAATAAAAGTTAAATAAACCCCCCAAAAAATTCATCTGTTCCTGTGCCTGATCCACCCAAGTTGAATCTGTCCCATCCTGAGAAATTCCCCCCCAAGGAGTCCCCACTGTAACTTGCTTCCCATACAACTACCTCACCCCCCGACACCTGTGTCTCGCCATTGTCCACCACCTCCTCAGACAACACTGGTAAATCACCACTGTCAGCACACGGAAACAGCAAAAGGTCTTGCGAATTGGGGCAGAGAATGTTCTGGGCTAGCACATCAGGGAAGGGGTGACTATGGGGTTCCAGGGAGTACGTGACCACATGCAATATCCATTTAAAAGTCATGCCACACTTGATGTAGCTCATAATTGACAATTGTACCGATTGATGCAAAATTTTTAAGTTGGGGTCCTGCGTCGTCATTCTAACTACACCCGGCTGTTATCACCACCACACACGCTAGCCCAGGGGGCACTCCTCTGGCTCTTCCAGCTAAACCTCCTTCCCCCCAGCCTGCCCCCCACCTACAGGCCCTCTCTCCAAACAATTTACCCGGATAGGGGACGTATTAGATATCGTACTGATGTTTTTTTTGGTTCTTCTTTTAATTGCCTCCTGACCTGTGATAGGCAGAGCATGGACACTTCCCCTTAGCTGCAGTGGGAAAGACACTCCCCTGGCCAGAGCAAGCTCTTTTTCCATTTTCCGTGGTCGAAAAATCCATAAAATATAAGGTCCCAAGATAGGGGACGTATACGGTATTAAACTGAGAAGAATCGATACTGCACCGGCTGATGCTAGAGTATTTCCAAATGCATTCCGGCTGTTGTCACCACCACACACGCTAGCCCAGGGGGCACTCCTCTGGCTCTTCCAGCGAAACCTCCTTCCCCCCAGCCTGCCACCCCACCTACAGGCCTTCTCTCCAAACAATTTACTTCTTTGTCCTATCTTTCTCTCTCTCTCTCTACAAACTATTTTTCCGGATAGCTGCCATATACGGTATTAAACTGAGTAGTATACATAGAAGACATACCACACTTGATCAATCTTATAATTTACGACTGTACCGGTTGATGATAAATTTTTAAGTTGGGGTCCTGCGTCGTCATTCTAACTACACCCGGCTGTTATCACCACCACACACGCTAGCCCAGGGGGCACTCCTCTGGCTCTTCCAGCGAAACCTCCTTCCCCCCAGCCTGCCACCCCACCTACAGGCCCTCTCTCCAAACAATTTACTTCTTTGTCCTATCTTTCTCTCTCTCTCTCTCCAAACTATTTTTCCGGATAGCTGCCATATACGGTATTAAACTGAGTAGTATACATAGAAGACATACCACACTTGATCAATCTTATAATTTACGACTGTACCGGTTGATGATAAATTTTTAAGTTGGGGTCCTGCGTCGTCATTCTAACTACACCCGGCTGTTGTCACCACCACACACGCTAGCCCACGGGGCACTCCTCTGGCTCTTCCAGCGAAACCTCCTTCCCCCCAGCCTGCCCCCACCTTCCCCCAGCCTGCCCCCCCCCAGGCCCTCTCTACAAACAATTTACCCGGATAGGGGATGTATTAGATATCGTACTGATGTGTTTTTTTTTTCTTCTTTTAATTGCCTCCTGACCTGTGATAGGCAGCGCATGGACACTTCCCCTTAGCTGCAGTGGGAAAGACACTCCCCTGGCCAGAGCAAGCTCTTTTTCCATTTTCCGTGGTCGAAAAATCCATAAAATATAAGGTCCCAAGATAGGGGACGTATACAGTATTAAACTGAGAAGAACCGATACCATACCGGTTGATGCAACAGTTTCTCCAAATCCATTCTGGCTGTTGTCATCACCACACACGCTAGCCCAGGGGGCACTCCTCTGGCTCTTCCAGCGAAACCTCCTTCCCCCCCACCTACAGGCCCTCTCTCCAAACAATTTACCTTGGGAAGCAGCTATGCTCAGCACTATACATCCAACAGCCACAGCAACTGATAAGAACAGATACTAAACTTGATTTTAGCTGCAGTGCCACCATGAGCAGTGGTGTCACCTGCAGGCGGTGATGGACCTTCGTTGCACCTAGTTGGGTGCTTCCCTAACATGTGATGGGTATTTGCATCGCCTTTCTTGGTCTGGGTGAGCACAATTGCCATGAGGGTAACCACCAGGCTGTTGCCTGAGAATTTGGGGTAATGGTGGGATTAAGCAGCCTCAGAGGCATCCATGCATGCTGTCCCTGCTGCTTCCTGTCCATTTCCGTGGTGTTTCCATCATTTTCTGAGGTTTCCAGGTTTTCACCCAGCCTTCCCTAGGCAGAGCCTTGGTCCCCCGCAAAAATGCTCGAGTCTCCCATTGACTTCAATGGGGTTCGTTATTCGAAACGAGCACCCGAGCATCGGGAAAAGTTCGACTCGAATAACGAGCACCCGAGCATTTTAGTGCTCGCTCATCTCTAATAAATATATTGAAGAGAATAGGACCCAATACTGACCCCTGTGGTACCCCACTAGTGACAGTGACCCAATCTGAGTATGTGCCGTTAATAACCACTCTCTGTTTTCTATCACTGAGCCAGTTACCCACATACAGACATTTTCTCCCAAGCCAACCACAACCTTTTATGTGGTACCGTGTCAAATGCTTTGGAGAAGTCCAATTATACGACATCCATTGATTCGCAGCGGCCAAGTCTAGAACTTACCTCCTCATAGAAACTGATTAAATTAGTTTGACATGACCGATCCCTTATGATGCCATGCTGATATGGAGTTATTTGCTTATTTCATTGAGGTACTCCAAGATAGCATCTCTTAGAAAACCTTCAAACAGTTTACCCACAACAGATGTTAAACTTACCGGCCTATAGTTCCTGGGCTCTGTTTTTAAACCCTTTTTGAATATTGGCACCACATTTGCTATGCGCCAATCCTGTGGAACACTCCTTGTCAGTATAGAGTCCTTAAATATCAGAAATAAGGGTCTGGCTATGACATTACTTAATTCTCTTAGGATACGGGGGTGTATGCCATCCGGTCGTGGCGATTTGTCTATTTTAATCTTTTTAAGATGCCGCTGTACTTCTTCCTGGGTCAGACAGGGCACTTTTAATGGGGAATTTACTTTTATATTTTGCATTTCATCTGACAGTTTATTTTCCTCAGTGAATACAGTGGAGAAAAAAATATTTAGTAGCTTTGCTTTCTCCTCATCGCTCTCTGCAACTCCCCCTCAATTAATCTGTAATTGGCTGGCACCATAGGTTTATACTTTGTACCATTTATATAATTGAAGAACATTTTAGGGTTAGTTTTTCTCTCTTTGGCATTTAATCTCTCGGTCTCTAGTTTGGCTGCTTTTATTCTATTATTTTCCTTATAGTTTTTCAATGCTTCCTCGCTCCCAGTGTCCAACTTGTTTACTAGATAAGCAATTCTATTAGGCCTTCATTGTTAAATGTGGTGAATAATCTTTCTAATTCTACTGTTATTGGGGTGTCCACCTTGTTTAATAAATAAGCAATTCTATTAGGCCTTGATTCCCAAATTGGGGTGAATTAGCTGTGTAATTCTACTATTATTGGGATTTCCACACTAACTTCACAATAACTAAAAAACTACCAGAAAGGACTAGCTATGCATGTACACTGAGATATACTCTCCTTGCAGCCAGGAAGTAGCTGATTTAGCCTGCTTTATTGACTAATTAATTCGGAACTAAGCAAATTTTTGGGAAAAATTTGTCGCAGTGTCCAAATTGAATTTTTGAAAACTTCGCTCATCTCTAGTCATTCATATGGGAAAACCGGACAACCCATTTAACCCCTCCCCTGCCAAATAAATTTAATAAAAACATAACTATACACCTAATCCCACCCAGTCCCCTTACTGCCCCACATAGTAATTATCCCCCAGTTATGTGCCCCCATTAATATGCCTAGTTATGTGCCCCCATTAATATGCTCAGTTATGTGTCCCCAGTAATATGACCAGTTATGTGTCCCCGCTCATCTCTAGTCATTCATAAGGGAAAACCAGACAACTCATTTAACCCCTCCCCTGCCTCATTCATATGGGAAAACCGGACAACCCATTTAACCCCTCCCCTGCCAATTAATCATTTTTATTTTAACTTTGACTAAGTTATGTTTATTTTATTTTATCCTGAGCAAGCATTATGGAAAAACTGTGAGGAACAGACAAACAGCTTACAATCATTATGAAAATCCTTCCTTTCCATCTGGTTAATGTATGAACTATAACAGGCGACTCATAGAATTACATTAAGATAATGACTTCAGAACATCTATTTGATGTACATTGGGAATTGAGAGGAAAAGAGTTACATGCACCACTGTATCTTATTGAAAGTGTAACAGGCTAATTGATCTATTATCTGCGCAGGCAAGGCCAATTCATATTCACAAATACATTAGCAGCTTGTCAGAACAAACAGTTATATATGTCAGGGGGAAATTAGAGTAGAAGTTTGCCAATGAGATTTTTTTTCTATAAAGAAAGAGATCATGTATCACTGAGTTGGAATCACATAATTGTTGCAGCTTGCGTTTGAAATCCTATGTCTGGCAGGGCCAGTCCAAAGAAAAACTATTTTTTAATGTGCATATTTTTGCAGCTTTTATTATGAGAAATTAAATTTCCTGATTCTATCAAAATCCTTTAAAATAATCATTTGTAATAAATTTCTTTTACATTTAATTCTTCTATCGCCTGTTCTATGCTGTCCATGCTGCCTGTTCTATGATGTCCATGCAGTTCTTCCTTATTTCCTGTGCTGGGCAATGATAGGGGACTGTCTATGTAACTAGCTGGGTGGGAGGAGCTATAAACTAGTTGGACATTGTTAGGGGCAGTGATAGGGGAGTGTCTATGTAACTATCTGGGTGGGAGGAGCTATAAAATAGCTGGAGGTTGTTCGGGACAATGCTGGAGCTGTGGCTGAGATAGGAGAAGTGCATTATGGGTTTCATTGAATACAGCAACAGGAATTGCTACACACAGGATACAAACAAACCAGAGGGATTGGTGCACGTGGTGAAAACAGGGCAGGAGAGTCCAAATAGAAAAAATAATGAAAAAAAAATATGGGTAAGATGTACAAAAGGTAAGCAACTACACGGACATGTCTGTTAAAAACCATATTGATGCCAGAAGACCCCTTTAAAACTGCATATAGAATACTCACAAGGGCCACAAGGACACAAAGACACAAGGGCCCTCTGCTGTCATCTACTTTATTTTTATCTGGAATCTGGACACACAGAAAATAACTAAAAAAAACACATTTGTCCTGACTCCTGACTTTCATAAATACATGACAGCTGAGAATATCATCCTGTAGATGGCATAGATATAAAGAATAATAGATGCCAGGTCCAGGATAACATAATATGCCATAAATGTCTTACAGGTTGGAGTCTCTAATGCACAACACTCCCAGACTTCAAGAAAGCTACCTTTACATTATATAAATCCACATGTTTTGGGGATCTACAAGTCCCCTTCTTCACATTATAGTTGCATGCAACTAAACCTGAATAAGGGAACTTGTAGATCCCCCAAACGCATAGTTTTACTTTATTTTATTTTTTAATTTTCAACTTCCAATATAGAGAAGTTCTGAAAATATTCTCCAGCTGTCTTGGATGACTGTGCGCCAAAGCAGTACCTTTCTTCTCCTTTATACCTATCCTCTGGATGGGATAGGGTAGCTCCACTAGAGGCATTGGACCTGCAGCAGCACACCCTGGCATACTAGACCTCAACTACAATAGAGTTGTGCCTATCCTAGCACAACTCAAAAAGGTGAGCCTCCATTTTGGAGCCTCCATCCCCCTTATTTTTTTCCAAACGTTATTACCCAATGTTGCGCATTTCTCTGTTCCTTCATTAACCCAGTGCCTACAATACTACAAGTTTCCATTATATGTGACAGCTATGTGTTTAAAATAGGAATATCCCTTTAAGTATACAAAATAATTACGGTTTATTTTTAAACTGATGTGCAACTTGTTCCAATAATTTTTTCTTTAAAGGGTTTTCTAGACTCTAGATATTGATGAATTATCCTTAGGAGAGGTCATCAACATCAGATTGGTGGGAATCTGATAGCCAAAGTCAGCAGAAATAATGGGTAATGCTCTGTCCACTGTGTAGTGGTTTTGTTAGACCCCTCTGATCTGATATTGATGACCTAACCTAAGGATCGTCAAAAATATGCATAACATTAAAACGGCTCCTGCACTGGAGTTTCATCACATGCCATATTAAAAAATCCATACAAGTCAGCAACACATGTGGGTATCAAGCCACATGATGACTAATGTTAGCGAGTGGAAAACATATTACTCATGCTCCACTTGGTATGAAAATACCTTCTCTTTAGTCTTCAAACATATACATTCTCCCAACAGGGATACAGAATACAGATATTTTCATACCAACAGCAGAGTGAGTAATTTGTTTTTCATTCCCTAAGATTATTCATCATGTGGCCTGATGCGTTGAACACCTGCGTTGTTGACTTGTATGGACTACCATAAGGATAGGTCATCAAAATGGGAAAACCAGACAACCCCTTTAACCCCACTCCTGCCATCAAAAGCATGGACAACAAGCAAGCAACAATATGCATTTATGGAATACTGTGCAATAAACGTATTTAATGCTTTATTCCCTTAACCATTTTGTACCAAACATCCCTGACAGACATAGCTGTTTTTAAGTAATTAATAGTGTGCTTACTTATAAAACTCTTTCTCCTGTTTTGTTGCCATGTGTCCTCTTTGGTGCTGCTGCTAATTTGTGCTGCTGGGGGCAGGAGCGTGGCTGAATCAGTCCCCTTCCCCTTCTGGCAGCTGACAATACAGAAGGGGTCTCCGTAACTATGCTGCAATGTTACTGCAGAGGATGTGATCCATTCTGACAGGTCAGAAAGCTATTACTATTGGCTGCTCTGCAATGAACAGAAGATCTCCATGTAGGGACCTGGCGGTGGAGAGGATAACTGGGCATGTTTATCCTCCAGCATTCAGCTTATTAGGTGGACCTGCACTTCCCATTTACTCTATCAAATACACTGCAATAGTATATACTCTTTGTAGCAACTAGAACGGGTTAAAAAATAAGCAGTCGATCTTTAAATGCGTCATGATATGACAAACATGGCTACGCAATGCACAAACACACCAAATGAAAAATAAAACATCACGTCTGTAATTAAGGAAGCAGACAGGACTCACTTTATCAACCTTAGATGCTTGTAAATACTCAGAGCAAGCGATCCGTGGAGGAGGAAGCATTTGATTCAATTGAGTTCCGTCTGCCGCCTATTTCATTTAACAAACAGAAGAAAAAAAGAACAACTTAATTACAGCTGTATAGACAGTCACAGCCTATTACTGCTGCGTGCAAAAAGATTCTGCAGAGTATGAAAACATTTGTGGCTTAGTCACTGAAAAGAAAATTGTAATAGTTGCTAACTTAAAAAGTAGTACGAGGTGTAAAAAGGATCTTTCACCACTCCTGACATGTCTGCTTTAATAGCTTCATGCATTCCCCATGTAATAAAAATTCTGGAACATCTATTCTTATGCCTCTATGTTGTGCAGTTCCTTTGTTATTTCAATACCTCCCAACTTTGGAAATGGAGAAAGAGGGACAAATTGTGCGGCGTCGCGGCAATTTTTCCGGCACAAGACCACGCCCCTAACTCCGCCCAAAACATAACTATACACCTAATCCCACCCAGTCCCCTTACTGCCCCACATAGTAATTATCCCCCAGTTATATGCCCCCATTAATAGTTATGTGCCCCCAGACCAGCTGTGCCCCCCAGTAATATGCCCAGCTGTGTCCTCAGTAATATGCCCAGCTGTGCCCCCCTATAATATGCCCACATTGTGTCCCCCTGTAATATGCTCACATTGTGCTCCCCAGTAATGTTGTGTCCCCAGTATGCCCATATTGTGCCACTCACTGAAAGTTGAAAAAATAAACACCATATACTTACCTTCTTCCTAGCAGCATCACCAGCAGGATATCGTCTTCTCTAGTCTGGAGGCGGCAGAGCCAAGGCTGACTGTCAGCCGGCCCCGCCCCCTGTCCAGACCGAAGGTGTGGAGAGCGGCAAGGTGGTGTGGGAGAGCCTGCAGGGGGGACACGAGGGATAATGGATGAAGCAGCGAGACGATTCCGATTCTCTGCTTCATCACCAAACAGGCAACTGTCTCTGCGTCCTATGGAAGCAGGGACAGTTGCTATAAACTGGGACATACCTCCACCTTACCGGGACTGAGGGACAACCACTGCACTCCGGGACGGTTGGGAGGTATGTATTTCTACTAGAAGTTTATGAATGTTCAACAGTCTGCAGTAAAGGCACAGATGGGTGTTACTAGATGGGAGGGGGAAGTCCCTGCACAGTCTGATACCAGCAGCACTGATTGGACAGAATCAGACATACCCTCTACTGGTAACACTCAGCAGTACCTTTACTGCAGACTGCTGGCACCTTATTTGTAAACTTCTAGCAGGAATAATACTGAAAGAATAGATGCTCCAAAATTGTTATTACATGGGGAATGCAAGTATTTACTAAAACTGACAAGTCAGGAGTGGGGACAGGTCCTCTTTAATATTGAAAGCGGTTATCCAAAGTCCAAAATATCCCCCCAGTGCCCAGGGCCCTCGTATACCATATACATTATACTTACCTGTTCCCCTGAAACCCGAATCACTCTGGATCCCGGCTAGGAAGGCTCGTCCCCGTCACAACCTGCTATTGGCTGCACCCCAATACCCCTCCCATTGCCGAATGTTTTGATCCGCGGCCGTGCAGGGGCCCAGGCAGGGGCGTAGCTAAAGACTCATGGGCCCTGGTGCAAGAGTTCAGCTTGGGCCCCCCCCCAGCGCTGGTGCACCTAGCTTTTCTGCTGAACCCCCCCAATGCCAAATTCTCACCCTAACCTTTTTCCTCCTAACATTATGTATATCACTACAGAACATACAGGGTAAGGCTACATTCACACCACAGTGGTTTTTTCAGCCTCCGATCTGCATATTTTGCGCCTCAAATGCGGACCCATTCACTAAAATTAACACTGTGTGCTGTCCGCATCTGTATGTCCATTCATATTTTTGTCCATTTGCGGACAAGGATAGGCATCGTTACAGTGGATCTGCAAAAAAAACGGATGCCATACGGAACATCATCCTTTTTTTGTGGATCCGCAATTTGCAGACTGCAAAACACAACGTTTGTGTGAATGTAGCCTAATACAGTGCCCCATACCTCATACATCCAGTATAATACAGCGCCTCATACCTCTTACATCCAGTATAATACAGCGCCCCATACCTCTTACATCTAGTATAATACAGCGCCCCATACCTTTTACATCCAGTATAATACAGCGCCCCATACCTTTTACATCCAGTATAATACAGCGCCCATACCTCGTGCTCCAGTATAAACAGCGCCCATACTCTTACATCCAGTATAATACAGCGCCCCATACCTCTTACATCCAGTATAATACAGCGCCCCATACCTCTTACATCCAGTATAATACAGCGCCCCATACCTCTTACATCTAGTATAATACAGCGCCCCATACCTTTTACATCCAGTATAATACAGCGCCCCATACCTTTTACATCCAGTATAATACAGCGCCCCATACCTCGTGCATCCAGTATAATACAGTGCCCCATACCTCTTACATCCAGTATAATACAGCGCCCCATACCTTTTACATCCAGTATAATACAGCGCCCCATACCTCGTGCATCCAGTATAATACAGTGCCCCATACCTTTTACATCCAGTATAATACAGCGCCCCATACCTCGTGCATCCAGTATAATACAGTGCCTCATACCTCTTACATCCAGTATAATACAGCGCCTCATACCTCTTACATCCAGTATAATACAGCGCCCCATACCTCTTACATCCAGTATAATACAGTGCCCCATACCTCTTACATCCAGTGACGTCTCCTCTGATGTAGATCTTCTCTTTCCTCATCTTCTCCTTTCAGACCAGACGCCATTTTTCAGCCATTTCTCATCTCTGCAGTTTGACAGAAAAAAATCTTAGTTTATTACTTTTCCATCATCCTCCCGTCTTCTGGACAAATCATCCTACCACCCCCAGTACTGTGCCACTAGTACCACACAGATAGTTCCCCCTTCAATAATTATTGGCACACAGTGTCCTAAAATAACTGCGCCCAGCAAATAGTGACCCTGACAGTAATAGTGTAAACATAACGTCCTCCAAAAATAACTGCGCAATGCTGATACTGTGCCAGGGTGCCCCCCACAGTAGTAATGCCCCCCACAGTAATAGTGCCCCCCACAGTAGTAGTGCCCCCAAAGTCCCAACTAATAAGTCTCTGCCAGACTGCACTTGTTAGTAATAGTGCCCCCAACAGTACTAATGTTCCCACTGTGCCCCAGAAGTAATAATGCTTCCAATGTGCCAGTAAGAAGTGCCCCCAAAATTTCACCCTAATAATGTGCCAGTAAGAAGTGCCCCAATAATGCGCCAGAAGGTCCCCCCATTGATTCCCCCCCAAAATCATGTGCCAGTAAGAAATGCCCCCAGTGCCCCCAGACGGCGATACAGATGACTATGGAGATGAGCGCTTCCACAATGGAAGCGCTCATCTCCCTCTGCCCCGCCGCTGCCCCCATCTGTGCGCAGGGCCGCGCCGCACCTGGCTAATTGGCGGTGCGGCCCTGCAAGTGGCAAGGGGGGCCCTCGAGGCCCCCCTGGCTTAGGGGCCCGGTCGCAACTGCGACCCCTATAGCTACGCCACTGGCCCCAGGCATTTGGGGGGGGGGATATTTTAGGCTTTGGAAAACCCTTTAAGATTATTTAGAATTTTTGATAAATTGATGGTTAAGAAATATGTAACTTGATTTAAGGTCCCTTAAGGGTTCATGCACTTGACTGTATGTATTTTGCAGTATGCAAATCCACAAAAAATACAGATGATGTCAGTGTGCATTCCTTATTTTGCGGAACGGAACAGCTAGCCCCTAATAGAACAGTACTTGTCCGTAATGCGGACAATAATAGGACATGTTCATTCTTTTTGCAGAACGGAAGGAAACGGAATGCACACAGAGTCATTTCCGTTTTTTGCGGCCCCATTGAAGGGAATGGTTTCATATCTGGCCCAAAAAAAACGGAACAGAAACAAAATACGTTCTTACACTGATAATTTGATCATTTAAAGGTGCTGTCAATCACCCAAAGAATGAGCTAACACTTGGTCATTGGGAGAAAGCATTACTGATGCAGTCACCTGCATCACTGACAGCAGATCATCCTCTATAAACAGAGATCTCCTGCCCAGAAACAGAGATTCTCTATGGGGACAAGTGATCACTTGTCTGCATACAGAGGAGATCATTGCTACATGTACGTTCCTGATAACTGCCTACTCACTCAGCCCATTTAAATAACCCTTGACATGCTGGATTTACATGCCCTTGTCCTTGAGACTTTGTTAAAGTGAGCCCGTCACTGTTAAAATGCAGTGCCAACTGCAGACAACATGTTATAGAGCAGGAGGAGCAGATATATTGTTTTGTCTCAAAATATTCAGTAAAACTTGTGATTTATTAATTAAAACCTCTGCTCTTTTAGGAGTCATGTGGGTGGTGCCACTCAGTGATTGCCTACAGGGAAGGCTGTCAATCACTGTGTAGGACCGCCCACATGACTCCTAGAAGATCAGAGTTTTAAATGAATAAATACATTACAAGTTATACTGAATAATTTCCCACAAAATTATATATTAATTTGCCCAGTTCCTCCTACTCTATAACTGTATAGCTATATATATATATATATATATACACTGTTCATTAGAGGGAACTTGGTTACCCAATGGCCCTTTTCCACAAAATGACACCCATTATAATAAGCCCCTAAGTTAGGAAGAGGCAAGAGGCGCCGGTCTCTACATGACTTCGGCGGATCCTCCATTTTCTAAAACAGGCCTAAAATAGGCGTAGAAAATGCCACACCCGCTTTTTTAGACCTAGTGTGAGCACGGAAGAGACACAGATTGCAAAGCAAAGGACCTTTGCGCCGGAATCTGTGCCAGAAATACGCCTAATATGCATATTTCTGTTTAATAAATGACCCCCCTAATGTTTAATTGGTTGCTTCTCACTCTTATGGATATGACAGTATCCATTTTGCAGTCCACAAATTGCGGATCCGCAAAATACATGCTGTGCATTTTTTGCAGATCAGGTGCAGACCAAAACACAGTATTGCATATGAGGCGTTAGAGCTCATGCATATGACCGTATTTTGATTCCGTGTCCATTCTGCCTTTATTTGCGGATTGCACACAGACCCATTCATTTCTATGTGTGCTGTCCACATCTGTATGTCTGTTTTACACATTAAAGAATATGTCCTATTCTGGTCCGTATTGTAGACAAGAATAGTCATTTCTAGTGATTGGAATGAGAAAAATGCAGAAGGTGTCTGTAGTTTGCAGACCCATGGTTTGCAGACCGTTATATGGACATGGCCGTGCGTATGAGGTCTAAACCAGATGGTCCTTATAATTTGTGTTTCCATCCTTTGTACAAATATACCCTATTGTCATAATAATTATATCCATAAACTACAGACATCTTCATCTTCAAGTCAAATATCCAGTTTATAGCAAATGTTGATTGGAGCAGTGGAGCAGAACCATGGAGCAAGAGTCACAGGACCACAGATTGGGTCATAGAAAAAGATCATTGTAGGATATGTAATACATTCTAATTGGGATGAGTATAATGGTAGATGGAGCTTTAGTTCATGTTAATTCAGCCAGCAGAGGCTAAAGGTGTGTACGAAGGATTAAAATCCCTCTCCAGTAGCACAGAGGTTAATCCTCGGTTTCTCGTCTCCTTTTTGCTCATTCCTGCTTTCAGTGTGTAGAAGGAATTCAGTATCTCTGTAGATTTAAGAAGAGCAGATGGGTCTAATTATACAGTGCCTGTAATTGGATTGATCAGCAGTTAATAGGAAAAGAGAGAAGCAGACTTTGTTTGAGTAAAAATCGTCCCCCCGGTGCTCGGGGCCTAATCTTGCCCTCCCTCCCTCTAATCTTTACTCTTTTCCAAAAACAATGTTTTGCCGGCCAGGATCTATCACTGAGGATTCTTGATTAGGAGATGTGTTTGATGGCAGCAAAGGATTACAGGGAAATAATTCACGCAGATTACACATATGGCAATCTGCACGCTGCCATTGTCTGCCTGGGCGCATGCTATGTTGCATTACTACTTATATATCATCTAGTAAATTTAATATAGAACACTAATGTACTGGCGTTGCAGGCTTTTTCAATTTTTTTCTTTTTTTCCTTCCTACCTTCCAAGAGACATGCAGTATTTTTGTTACTTTTCTGTTCACATAGCTGTGAACGGAAACGACAAGTTGTAATTTTAAATGGCGCCATTTAATTTGAAAAAATTACCTAGGTAGCTAGGTAAATATTCAGTTCTCTGCCCTGTCTTGTATTTATCACTGAGTAAGGCAGTGTGGCTTGTCCCTTCTTCCCAATCTACAGTCTCTATCATAGTTCACTTCATACGGTATCTGTATAGCCACAGAAACGGAAAAGCTTAAAGCATAAAAATTATTATAAACAACAGGATTTCTCTGTAACTTCATGCTCTCCTGTTTGCTAGCATTATGGGACAATCGCTATGTAACTGCCTTTTATCTGAGGGTGGATTAGGTTATTGCCTATCTTGCCTCAGTTAATTTAAAGGGAACCTGTCATCTCCGAAACACCCCCTGAACTAGAGTAAGCGGTGTATAGTGTAAGTGGTGCTTAATCTGAATATGTAAGTTTTATCTTCATACTCGCTTCCATTCCGACACTGTGCTCCCACAAAATGGCAGTAAAATACATTGAGAGGACTCTTCTTTGAGTCCTCTCCATTATGTGAGTGAGCACTGGAGTCCACTGAGTGCATTTTACTGCAGGTTTGTGGGAGCACAGCGTCGGAATGGAAGTGAGTATGAAGATAACACATAACCGGACTCGATGTCACTTACACTATACACCGCTTATTCTAGTTTAGAGGGTGTTTCAGAGCTGACAGGTTCCCTTTAAGGTGGAGCTGTTGATTGCATAGCCTTTATATGTCCAGGCCTTTTGCTTCTCTGTTTGCTGGGGATAGCGTATGCTCTGTGCATTTGACTCCAGATTCAGCACCTTGTTCTTGTCTATTGTGTTTTATCAATGTATCCTGGCACTTGTGAACTTCTGGTCTTTCATTGTTGTTAGCACTGAACTAATATAGTTGTATTTCAGGTTCATAAATGACCCCCTTTATATCTATAGTTTCCCATCGTTCATTTGCTTTATGATATTTTCACATAACCGAATTTCACATAAATTTCGGTATGCAAGTAAATGAGGTTTCCACAATCCTATTCACATGCACAGGAAAATTTCTTCATACATTTTCAGCATTTTCTCACTGTGAAAATAAGTGGCATGTCACACTGAATGACCAACCGAATGACAATCCTCATGCAAATCCACAGCAGTGCAAACTGAGACAAATTTGGATTTGTCACTGAAGAAGGAGCAGGAGCTCCGAAACGCGTATGACGTGTTGATGAACAAGAGACATATTCTATTTTATTTTGGGGTCCGGACCCTTTTCATATTGGCCTCGTTTTGTGGACTTTTGATTCTGATATCCTGATACCCTATAAAGGCAAATGCAGCACTTGGAAATTCATTGAAGGTATTCACTCCGATAAAACAGCTGTTTTGAGAGTTTCATTATACCAACACTCGGAGCCGACGGGATTGATTATCGCAATCTAAACCACGCGATACCCGTGAACATCCGAAAACCACGTGACTCCCTGGAGACGCGCGCATCACAATCCGCTGCCGCAGACTCGGGAGACCGACTGGAAACAGTATCGTCACGAACTTTAATGGTGGGGTAAGAGACTACAATATTTTTAAGTACCCCTGCCTGTGTCTCTCCGTTGGGGATAAGATACAAAGATATACCGCAACAGGAGTACATCCTGAACATTGTCTTATACACGATGAGACACACTGTGTGAAGATTATACCACGCCTATTATTCTACATGTGAATGACCTCTTATGCTGCCAAGCGTTTTATGAATTTATACCACGCTTGTTACTCTGCATGCGAATGAACTTTTATGCTGCCAAGCGCTATATGAATATATGTACTCTACATCTAATGCTTATTATACCATAGTGGGAGCCTATACTACTATTCATTTAGGATTGTATTACATACAATATCACATATATGCATGTACTTCCATGTCACTGCCATTGATACTGTTATATTACTGTCGTTAGGGGTTTTATTAATAAAATTTTAATTTTTACATAATCATACCTCCTTTTTCCAGTAAGGTGTGCACATCCAATTGTGTGTGCTTTTCAGATTTACTCTCTCTGGATTTGGTGTGATCCAGTGGGTGTGGCACCCTTGATTTCCATCTCAACAGTGTGAGCCCAACCATTTGTTGCTTTTATTTGATACAAGTGTGAAAGTAGCCTTATTCTAATGTCTGTAGATGTTTGTTGCCCATTTTTGCCATTTTGTACGTTTACCATTTCCGTGATTTGCCATCTCTATAAAAAAAATAAAGGTTATTAAAAGTATTATTGCGATGCAGGTAAGAGTCTGTCTTCTTGCTGCAGTGATAAAACAATGTCAGGTTCATAATACATACTGTATTAATATCAAGAACGTAGGAGATCTCACAAATCATAAATGTTTATCCCCCTATTGGCCCAGAGACTTGCCATATATAATATTCAAGCTGCATATTCTGAAAATGGACTAAATAAATATCAAAAGTATAAAAATAATTAGTCTTCTTTTTTCAGGCATCAAGGAATTGAGAATTTACAGATTTTATTTCTTAAGAAAATTACTGTGACTGTCATATCTGCCTTTCAGAGTTATTCACTCATCTAATTTATCTCATGAAGTTATCCTTACACTGTAGGTCACAGATAAGTTGGACATACCTGAGTGATTTTGTAGCTTGGTGTTAGCAGTCTGACAAATTCATGCACATGATTGGCCAGAACCATATTGCTGAGTCTTTTCTGACTCAGGACTTTAGGCTATTAATGTGATTGGAAGATGTGCACAGAGATAGAGGCTCTTACATTAGTATTCAGAATGTTTTTTCCAATAAATCTAGTTCTCTGCATAATTCTCTACAGCTTTTAAGATCATTGTTAGCCAGAAAAGGGGCTTAAGGTGGTTGTCCAACTTAGAAGAAATATTTGTAAAAGGCTTGGGAAGCATTAAAATAATAATAAAAAAAAAGTTATACTTACTGTTCTGAACCCCCTACACTCTAGCACCACTTTTCCGATCCTCCACACCATTGCTTCTTTAATGGCTACAGAGATGAATTCCCATATTCTGAATGTAGGTGCCTACGGTGGTATATGGCATGAGTGATCGGCTGCAGCTGTCATTGCAATATAGGCACATTACCAATGCAGTCATGACATTTTTTAAATATTTTGCCATGTATTTTTGCAATTATTTTTTTTAACTCAGACACCCCTTTTAACCTCCAGCCCTATACAATGTGTACGCATCCATGGTTATTGCCATGGTAACTCGCGTTTGAAGGAAAGTTTCAATTTTGCAAACCTTGCTTTATTATTCCAAACTGCTAATTGTTTCAACATGAACATGAAGCAACTATGCAAAATGTATTAAAGAGGTTCTCTCCGATTTTAATATCCATAGACTATTCTCAGAATAGGCTATCAATATGAGATCAATTGAGGTCCAACACTCAGCACCACTGCTGTTTAACTGTTTGAGAAACCCGTTGCCCTCACCGGAACACCACTGAGAGCCGCAGCCTCCTCTCAGCTTACCAAGCACAGTGCCGTCCATTGGATAGTGGCTGTACTTGGTATTGCAGCTCAGCCCCATTCACTTGAATAGAAGGACATCTGACCTATGAACATGACATCACTGTCCTACAGTAGGCAAAGGCTTAAGCGCTCATGGAGCACAGTAGCTTCTTCATACAGTTGATCGGCAGGGGGTTCCAGGAATGGGACTCATGCCAGTCTGATACTGATTACCTATCCTGAGGCTAGGCCATCAGTATAAAAATCCTGGAGAAACCCCCCCATCCCCCTTTAATTAAAACTCTTGCATTGTTTTTTGTCTATAGCTTCTATATAGAATTTGGTAATAGACTACAAACAAAACTTGTGTAGTCTGATCTTGTAGTCCCTTACTTCTTACTAACACACATTCAGTAGGTAAGCAAGAAGTGGACTGATTAAGAGCAATATGACTGTAGGATCAGGCGACATAGTCTGTAACCACAAGTCAGATAGTCCCTCTCCTCTTGAGTCATAAGGACACTGCATCCATGATTTCCAAAAAGAATTTCAAATTTTGATTCATCTGACCACAGAACAGTTTTCTATTTTGCCTCAGCCCATTTTAAATGAGCTGTCCCAGAACAGACAATAGCATTCCTGGATCATGTTGACATATCGCTTTGCATGATACAGCCTTAACTTGTTTCTGGATAGCATGGAAAACTATCTTCACTGACAATGTTTTCTGGAAGTGTGATCTCAAGTACAGAATCATCCCTATTTTTAGGCAGTGTTGCTTGTCAGCCTTGTCCCTTGTGCACATAAATTTCTCCAGATTCTCTGAATCTTTTGATGACATTATGTAGATGATGCAATATAGTTTTCATAATTTTACATTTAGGAATATTTTTCTGAAATTGTTCCACAATTTTTAGGCACAGTTTTTGCAGATTGGTGAACCTCTGCACATGTTTGCTTCTGAGAGCCTCTCTAACATGCTCTTTTTATACTATACCCAGTCACGTGGTAAGATACATGGGGGATTTATTAAGATTTGGCATTTTTATATGCCAGTCTTAAACTGAAGTTCTTCAAAGTGAACTGCACCAAATGTATTGTTTTTTGTGCCTTTTAATTTTGGCGCATATTGGACTTTTGTAAAGGTAGAAAATGAAATCTATACCTACTATAAGATAACAAATATTTGTGCCATTCTCTGTCTGTTGGAATCTTGCTGGATCCCCCACCAGGTTAACCCTCCCGGAGGAGAGAAGAGTCGCAAATTTTTTAAATATTGTGTGCACCAACATTAGTATCTTTTTGTTAGCTCAAAATACTGGTGCAAATCCCATAATAACATATGCTAATTTATTTTCTCCTTAAGACCAGTATAATTTTGGATAGAAAGACCAAGAGAGAATAGAAAATGAAAATTATTTTGAGAAAATAGCCATCATTGCATTCAGGGGCTGATTGGGAACTTAAAGTGGCCCTAGGAAAAAAAATAAAAGTGGCCCCATGTTGTACTGTAGGTGGGTCCAAATTGACAAAAGACATGAAAAAACAAGTAGGCAGGGACAACAGAATCACACAGGGCCAGCAATACTGAAGTGCAGCACAGAATTCCACCCCAGCAGAACCAAATACCAAAATACTGCTGCCCCAACCACAGTATTCAACTGTATCACCGTCATGAGGACGGTAATACAATTGAGTTCAGGAGGGCACCTACGGCTGTTGAGCATCAGATCTTTATGTACCTGGCCTGCGGCCATCATGAGGGCTTGTGTGGCCCCTGGGCATCAGCCCACCGGGAAGTTTTCCTGTGGGGTCTATGGCCAATCCGCCCCTGATTGCATTAATTTTCTGTTTTAGGAATAATATGCTTTATAAATATACAATTTTTAAATACAGTAGATCTTTTCCATAAGGCCAATTTTTCAGAAGACCAACCCTTGATTCACACCTGATTTTCTGTATATTGGCCTCTTCTTTGAGAGGACCACCACCCCAGAAGACCATTTGTTTAATTCCAATTATGGGTGGTGATCTCAAAAAGATGATCTATATCTAATCTATAAGAATGTGTGTTATTGTATAAACTCCATTTAGCTATATAACCTTTATTCATCATGCAGTATGGTTTATTCATTGTTATTGTAACCATGGTGGCCACTCAGTAGCTGGATGACACAATTATGTCATCAGTACTACTTCAGAACTTTCTCAAAGGAAGCGTTCTTTAGCCTAGTCATAATAATATCAGTCATATATTTGTATGATTACTATATTTTGCCTTCAGTAGACAAATTTGATTACAATAAAACACAATATTATCAAATGCAGCCATTATAAATGCCACCGAAGAAAAATAAGACAATAAAAATATTTTATGTGTATATTGCTTGTCGCTGTATCCAAGAAGGCTTAAGCCCTTCCACTGAAATCCCAAGGCGCAGTTTGATGTGTTCATTTTGTATATATTGATTCTGAAAGGGTATTTGGAGGGTGGCTGGTTGCATTAAGCTCACATTGATTCACCATATAATTAACTCCTCGTTATTTAAGCACTAGTCCTGTAATTTGACTCTTATTAATGCAGTTTCTATTGGAACACTGTTTAGCCATTTTGCAAGCAGGTAACAAGATAGCGATATCAATTTAATTGGATTCTAGACGATGTACACAAGCATATTCAAAAAGTAGTAACTGTTTGCTAGCCACTGGGATCCATAAAATTACGTGTGTCAAGGATGGTATAAGACTTCAATGTAATTACCGGTGAGATGTATGGGGGTTCGGAGCCAAAGATAATAGAATTGTGAGATACGACTCTTGTCGGAATCTTATGCATAATTTCAGCATAGTGACAAATTACAGGTGAAAATATTACATACAATAGTGTGTATAAAACAAGTTATTGTATTAAAAGTCAGAATATCTCCAAAGCTGATGCTGAGCTATAAGTAGTAGTAATCTACAAGAACAGTCGTACTGGAGATGTGATCACTAGTAGTTCAATGGATAGTGTATACAGTGTATCTATTTTAAGATAAAATAAAGGCAGACGTGTTGGGTCATTTTCTGGCCTTCGTCTATGTTTCTGTAACAGCGGTTGCTGTCTGCCAATGTTCCCCAACCTGCCACCTTGGTCCTGGGCTCTGTGTTGGACAATGATCAACTGCCGGTGTTTCCACATTCACTGCCTCAGTCCTGGGCTCAGTCCTTGCAGGAATTGTCATTCCTGGGATCTGCTCCACGATTTCCTTCCAGCCCTGGACACAGCATGCTTTCCAGCCTGTTTCCTGTAGCACTTCCTTAAAGGGGTTGTCTCATCTCGCTGTTACTAGGCGAGATGAGACACCGTTTCCGACCACCTCCCGGCCGGGAAACAGCAGAGCGCTCCGACGCTCTGCTGTTTCTGTAGCTCTCATTGCCGTGCATGAACGCTACAGAAACAGCGTAGCACAGAAAAGCTATGGTGTTTCTGGGTTAGGGAAACACCATAGCTTTCTGTGCTTACGCTGTTTCTGTAGCGTTCATGCACGCAATGAGAGCTACAGAAACAGCAGAGCGTCGGAGCAATCTGCTGTTTCCCGGCCGGGAGGTGGTTGGAAACGGTGTCTCATCTCGCCTAGTAACAGCGAGATGAGACAACCCCTTTAAGAGCCGGCGCGCATCACTTCCTGTGAATTATGAGTTTAGCATATGTGACCACGCTGACCAATCCTATCCCTCCTGCACCTATATAAGTGGTCCAGCCCCCTTCCCAGGTGCTGGAGAATCAAAGGTCCTTGTGTCCTGCAAAGGTTGCTGTTGTCTGTGCTTGTGTTCCTTTATACGTACCTGACCCATGCTTGTGTTTCTGGACTCCTTCGGGATGCTACCTGCTTGATCCTTACGTGCTCTGCCTTGACTCTCCTGTTGCTGAACTGGATTGCCTGACCTGTACCTGTGCTGCCTGCCCTGACCCACTGCTTGTTTGACTTTGCCTCTGCCTCATCCTTTGGTGCTGCACTGTTGCTCCTGGTTAGAACTCGGCCTGCTGACTATGACTCTACCTCTCTTACCTTGCATTGATACCCCCTGGTCCGCATGGACCAGCTGCCTCGTATGCCAGTCCTCCTCAAAAGGTAGTGACCTGGTGTTCCCCTTGGGAAAGTCTGTCCCTACCATCAGGGGTACTGTGGAGAGCAAGGAGTTCACTTGAGAAGGTTGGTCACCTGGCACAGTCCGTTCACACCCGCTGGGTCGAGAGGTTCTCCAGCTGAATTTTGTTTTCCCAAAATTTGGGATTTTTAAATTCCATTTACATATCAAATACAGTCAAAATTCACCCAGTTTTGTTAAAGCAGGCAATGGATGATTTTAGTGAATTACAACACAGGGTCAGACACTGCTGAAGACTATAAAACAGAAATATCAAATGCACTCAAAGGTTTAATTTGAAGCTTCTGGGCCCCAATGCAAAATTAGTACCATGGCCCCCACTGACTCTGTGTCATTTATGTGGCGAAGGGGTCTTTGGGTAACCTCATATGCTAGGAGTGACTGCTACTTCTGCATCCCCTTCAGCAATACCCTGCTCCATGGTGATTGATCTTAAATGTATTTGTTTTCTCTTTATACTGAACAGATGTGAAGGCATGTAGGTTCAAATATGCCGCAAATAATATTATCCTCCACTGTAATCTGAACCTAGGGATACTGCACAGAGTGGGTATTATATCTCAATCCAGATGGGTGCTCCATGGATGCAGCTGATTTTGTTCATATCCTTTGAGGTTGTCATATTCTGACAATTATGATCTCAGGTCACATATCTGACCTATTATCTTCATACATACAGTATGTCTATTAGGCCCCATTAGACTTTATTTATGGCTAGGAGGGTGGCGACTATTAGATGGGTGATGAATCTTGGCCTCAAACTATATCTTGATTGCACTACTTACAGTACAGACCAAAAGTTTGGACACACCTTCTCATTCAAAGAGTTTTCTGTATTTTCATGACTATGGAAATTGTAGATTCACACTGAAGGCATCAAAACTATGAATTAGCACATGTGGAATTATATACTTAACAAAAAAGTGTGAAACAACTGAAAATATGTCTTATATTCTAGGTTCTTCAAAGTAGCCACCTTTTGCTTTGATTACTGCTTTGCACACTCTTGGCATTCTCTTGATGAGCTTCAAGAGGTAGTCACCTGAAATGGTATTCCAACAGTCTTGAAGGAGTTCCCAGAGATGCTTAGCACTTGTTGGCCCTTTTGCCTTCACTCTGCGGTCCAGCTCACCCCAAACCATCTCGATTGGGTTCAGGTCTGGTGACCGAGACACAGCGACCAGCTCCCAGTTACCTCCGCCCCCCTCCCATTGTATGTGTGATTTCACGCTGGAGGTAACTGGGAGCTGGTCGCTGTGTCTCTGACCTCATGCACCTATCTGTCATTGCCTATACCATAGTAGGGATAGCGTTAGGTCCCGTGCCACTTGAGATACCTTGACACGGTGCTCGGGCTCCGGTATGTCTTTGATATAAGGATATATTGGCGAAAGTCTCATTTTAACACCAGAGTGAGGGTTTAGCCATATATTGTCAACTGCATTTTCCGCTGTAGTGCACCATTTTCCGTGAATTGTTTTTCTATGTAGATTGTCACATCCGCACATTTGTCTACCCTGTGTAGGATGTCTTTGTGGTACATGTGGTCCGCTGCAGGCATCCTCCATTGTATGCATTTTTTGCTGGGGATTACGTTCGGCAGCGGGCCACATGTGCGGGATTTGCTCCCCCGGTTATAAATGCGCTACAGCATTGGGGTTTTTGAGCATGTTCTGCCATTTGAGACCACTTCAGGGGGGGGCCGTGGCTTCAGAACGTGGATACAATTAAAACTTATGGCAGAGCTATAGGCTCCCTGCACACTGTACTCCTGCAGACTGCAAATGACAGAATCGGGCACAGGACTTCAGTGTCCTGGTGTAGGCGGTGCAATGATATAACTATATTGTGCCACCTGTACCAAGACGCTCACTTCACTGTTCAGAAGAGGCCTCAAGTTACTAGTCATAAGATTGGGGAAAGTTATATTTGCCAGCTCTCCTAGAACGTCAGGAAGGCTACTGGAAAAAAGGAGCCTCCCAGGCTCCAGGTAGAATTGGCAAATCTCCCAGGTGCTGAGGAATCCTCTCACCACCTCACAGAAATAAGCCCCTAGTGTGAGTGTAGGGCTGCATCTTCAGACACAGCCCCAGTGGTCAAATACAGAGTAAAGAGGTGGTGTCATGACAAATAGAGACAGGGCCTAAAAGAAAGGGAGTGTGGGTTGTGGAAAGGGGTGGGTCTAACCCAAAAAATTCCCTGCTGCATATAGTCTCCCAGGAATGTCAGCAAGAAAGTTGGCAAGCATAGCAAGAGAAGAGTAGAACTTGTAGAAATGATAGGGCATTATTTGGTTTGCTGTGAGACATCACTGTTTATTTTACTATGGGGGGCATTTTTTGGCAATAGGGAGTAGTATTTGGCTAAGAATGGGCACTGTTTATTTGACTATTAGGGAACTATTTAGCTTTGAGTAGGCACTTATTTGACTACTGTCTGAGAAAACAATGTTCATTTGGCTATTTGGAGACATTATTTGACAATGAGGGGACATTGACTTTGAGGAGGCACAATTGGGCTATGAGGAGGAACTATTTGGAATGGATGATATTTTCCTACAACAGGGAACTATTCTCTATTAGGCAGCTCAAGGGATAGCAAAGTGGGCTGTTATTAGGACAGAAAAGTTTTTTGGGGTATTATTCGAACAGTAATAAGAACTCTCCAAATAGAGGAGGATAGAAGCCAAATACAGGATGGCACTGCACTAAACAATAATCCCTCAGCAACAAATGGAATATTGAAACTCACGTACACCAGGTCAAATGATACTTCGGTTGTGCTCTGCATAAAGCCATAGTCCAGCAATAAATCCAATCCAAGAATGAGAAAAAAAATCAAATGCGGCACTCACCAATATCTTTGCAGACTTTATTGTACAAAAACGGGTAGGCAGACCATTAGCGAACGAAAAACTTCGCAGGGAGCGAAAGTACGCTATTCACACAGTACAGCGGCGACGGCCGTTTCGCGCGTATCTGCGCTTCCTCGGGCGACGTGAGGACGTAGTGACGTCCTCTCCTATGTACTGAGCGGGTCGCTCCTGCGCATGCGCAGCCTGCAGAAGCGATACACTCGAAAATACATAAAATCAAGAAAGTGTGCTGATCATATAATTACATCATGAACATATAGACCTTACAGGAATACTCCCATATCATTTTTGTCATTTAGCCCAGCGGGGCCCATTTCCTCAGTTTTAATAATCCATCTCGCCTCCTTCCTTAGTAGGGCATGGTGTCTATCTCCCCCTTGTGGTAGAGGAGTTACTAGCTCTATTCCAGAGAATCTCAATATCCTGGGGTTCCCGTTATGTGCTGTTCTAATATGCTCGATCAACCGGGATGCCCCCTTTCCTGTAGAGATGGAATTAAAATGTTCCCTGAACCTCTCATTCAAGTTCCTGATGGTTTTAGGAAATGGTCTAAAACCTTCCTGGACACCTGATGTACCTATGTGTCAAATTTCGTCATTGTAAATGCGACGGTGCAGATTCCTTTAACGGACATACATACACACAGCTTTATATATATATATATATATATATATATATATATATATATGTGATATATGTGTTTTTTTTCAGGCTCTCCAATTGTGTCTGAGGGGGTCCTATTACAAATATTACTTGCTGTAATTACTTGGTACTCCCCTGCTGCAAACTAACAACGGACCTGCACACAGTAAACAGTCCACTGTTATATAATCCAGATGAGATCTGGTCACCTAAGGTTGCAGTAATATGCCCAGTTACCTCCAGTAATAAGATACTGGGATGTGTTTCAGCGCCCGCTTGCTCTACATAAGAAGCTTCAGTTTCTGCATCACAGTGGTAAATGGCTGCTTTCAAATGAGTTTTGGAAACGACATCAGCTTTAATTGCTTTATTTTAATTGAATTACCCATTAGTTATTATAGCAGCCTCGATATATGAAGATTATAATGTGAAACACTTTGCGTTGTCATTATTTTCAACTGGCAACACTCTCTGAATAAGATGAAGGCTCCACAGGCAAAGAAGAAATAGAACTCATTCTATGGGGGTTTGGCATCCCTGCAAATCATAGAAAATATTCTTAGTTATTCTGAGCTTCAGTGTAGAATTGTATTAAATCATAAGCACAAGATACATTAAGTAGCTCTGTGTAACACATACACAGGACTGGTCCAACAGTATCAAAGGATCCTCTGGTTGGCCTAGGCTCTAATTCCATAGTGGGCCCAAATATCCAGGAAAAATAAAAACATTTGGAGCTACCTTTGAAGCCAATCACTTCTCACTAGGGTCTATTTCTTTGATTCAAAAACAGTTAAACTTTATTGATGATATAGGGGTTGGGCCTCGAGAATAATTTCCTCTTGTGTGCCCAAGGCCCTCTGCACACACGTTCACCATGCTTTTCTTGACGTGCTTGAAGCACACATGAATATTATCAGGGGGGTTTATAACAGCACAAAACCTTAATGGAAATCTAAATACATGGTATTGTCAAATGCTTTTTCAGTGTCTTTCCCATTTGTTGAAGAAAAGAAGGTTGGTGTGACCCTTGGCCTTGCACGCCCTATCATATAACAGTATGCTGCTTGTAGAAAGGTAGCGCATGCAGGGGCATAGCTATAGGGGATGCAGAGGTACTAGCGGGCCCAGGAGACTGAGGGGGCCCAAAGACCCTTCTGCTACATAAGAAGACATTGGTATTATAGACTATCAATTTTTGTCTCAGGCTTCAGGAAGGCTAAGCGATTCCCTGCCCCTGGCCACAAAGCACCGAGGGAAGGGGGGCCCAAGCTGAACTCTTGTACCTGGGCCCATGAGCTACGCCCCTGAGAGCATGCATACGTTCTCAGTGACTTATGGTTGACACGTATTTATCTCAATAGAGTCCTTCCTGTCCGAGGACCCCATAACATTATTATTCCAAGCCTGGGATTATTATTCACCTGATTAATAGCAGAATCATATGATCTGGCAACTATATGTGGCAACTATAGTCTTCCATAGTAAGGATGTTTCTGTTTTTGAAAATGTGTGAGTGTGTTAGGGTCCCTACAAGTCACAATCCAGGGGTATGTGCAGCCCTGAACTCAACCCCACCAATGACCTTGCCTACTTGCATGGCCCGTCCTAGGCAACGGCGTACAACTTGTTGACAGTCCCTACGTGCTGGGGCTTACAGGGAGGGTGAACAACGGGAGAAAACAATATACAAAAGCCAGAACACAATAAGAGGGTAATCACCAAGCCTAGGTCAAACCAGGAAGTCACGTCAAAACCAGGGGAGCAAACAGGAGCGAAGTCAATAACACGAGCCTAGGTCAAAATCTGAGAGGTAACTAGGGTACAAGAGGATGAGAAAAGAAGGAAGTCAAATACACAAGCCGAAGTCCAAACACACTAGTCACAGGAGTTCACAGGTAGCAAGTACTGTAAGTAAGACGAATCACAGGTAATCTGTAGCCAGCAGGCTGCCTGTTTAAATAGGCCCAGCAGATGGGTCACGTGGCGTGACCCAAATCAGAAACCTCAATACACCTGAGCGCCGACTCATGGGCATTGGCGCTCAGCTCCCCTGCTGCTTGTTGTCCAGGGGATGGAGGACGCCAGCCGCGCTTGTGAAGCATGCGTCACCGGGTCCTCCCCTCCCCTGGGTTGCTAAGGATACGAGGACGCCAGCCGTGGCCAACTCCACCTCCCTCCTTATTGCCATGGAGACGAGGACGCAGGTCGCGTTCTTGCTCCTGAACAGACTCGGGAGACCTGCGGCACTTTAGGGAGGTAGCACGCTGCCGGCTCCCCGTTACACTACACCTGAATTTCTCACAGGCATTTTTACCACTAAATATGTATGGCCACCCTAAAAGCTACAGCATATTTCACTTTTGCAAAGAAGCCAGAAAGATCTTCATGGACCTTCAGCTAAAACTTGGAGCTTACTTTTTTACAGCAAAAAATGATACAAAAAATGCAACTAAAAAGCAACAGTGTAGAAAAACTCCAGCAAAAACCCATGTGTGAAAGCACACTAATGCTTGTTCTGGTATCCATAGTTTGGTTGGGGGTGTGAAGAGTTTGTTCATTTAGCCTTTTTATATAAAGAAAATAATTTTGGAGTCATTTATCAAACTGGTGCAAAGTAGAACTGGATTAGTTGCCCATAGCAACCAATCAGATTCCACCTTTCATTTTCCAAAGGAGCAGTCAAAAATGAAAGGTGAAATCTGATTGGTTGCTATGGGCAACTATGGTTGCTATGAGCCAGTTCTACTTTACAGCTGTTTGATAAATGACCCCATTTATGTTTTATTGAAATTGCAATGGGACACAAAGTATACCAAAATGTAGCGCTGACACTTATTTGAGCCAAGGCTAGGTTAGTGCAGACCCTTTATGGTATTGCTGGCCCTATCTACATATGTTAGCTCCACCCACTTGATCTGACCCAGCCCACTTGTTTTGGCCACTCTCATCATCCTTGTCCCAATAGGGAATATTCAGACTTGGTGCCCAGGGCAGCACTGGGTATAAATACTGCCCTGGCTGGCTCACAAACTGAGCCTCATTCATATATGGTGAGTGCTGGCTAAGTAATACAGCTGACACCTGCACTACAGTGATAAGTGTCAGAAATAACTACAGTCATTTAATCCTTCAGTCCTTCAATAGCGGCCATGACATCTGAGAGGTTGTGAAGTCTCTCAGGCCTACCATAGTAAAATGCCTATTAAGCCCTTCCTGCAGCTCAATAGGAACCCAACAGAATCCCCATAGCCCTCTTTCACATGATCAGTATTTTGGTCAGTATTTTTGCATCAGTATTTGTAAGCCAAAACTTGGAGTGGGTCCAAAACACAGAAGAGGCACAAATATTTTTATTATTCCTTTTCTCTGTGGGTTTCACTCCTGGTTTTGACTTACAAATACTGACCAAATATTGATGCAAAATACTAACCAAATATTAACTGTGTGAAAGATTCCCCCCAGCCTCAGATCAGACCCTCAATATGCCCACAGCCTCAGATCAGACCCCCAATATGCCCCCCAGCCTCATATCAGACCCCATCAGTCCCCCCAGCCTCAGATCACACCCCCAATAAGCCCCCCAGCCTCAGATCAGACCCCCAATATACGCCCAGCCATAGATCAGACCCCCAATATTCCCCTCAGCCTCAGATCAGACCCCCAATAAGCCCCCAACCTCAAATCAGACCCCCAATAAGCCCCCCAGCCATAGATCAGACCCCATCAGACCCCTCAGCCTCAGATCAGACCCCCAATAAGGCCTCCCAGCCTCAGACCCCCAATAAGCCCCCAGCCATAGATCAGACCCCTAATATGCCCCCCCCCAGCTTCAGATCAGACCCCCAATAAGCCCCTCAGTCTCAAAGCAGACCCCAATAAGCCCCCCAGCTGCAGATAAGCCCCTCCCCACCTCAGATGAGCCCCAATCAGACCTCAGATCAGACTTTTAAAATAAATAATAAAAAAAACTATAAACGTATCGCTCCAGCTCCGGGCGGCCTCTTGGCAGGTTCACTTACTCTCCTTGGTCTTCTCCCTGGCATGCTGTACCATGGCCTGAGAGCGCACAACGTCAGGTCATAGTGCACTGTATGTGTCAGGGCACAGCGCGGTGGGGAGAAGATCAGGGAAGGTGAGAACATCCAGTGCAGCACTGTTCTCTCCTTCTCATGCCTCCGCATGCTAATGATCAATTCCATAATGGAAGCGGTCATTAGTATTTTCTGGCAGGGGGCCAGGGGCCACATGAAATGGTCCCGCGGGCCGTGTGCCGGAGGTTCCCCACCACTGGTCTATAGTATAAGCTATCAGACAGCTGCATGTCCAAGTTCCTCAAGGCTGCTTTTACATCGTCAGGGCTCATGCACACGACGGCTGTGCAGCTATTCCGTGCATTAGGGAACGCAATTTGCGGTCCCCAATGCACGAGCAACATCCATGCAGTGGGCAGGATAGATCGAGACTAGAGATGAGCGAGCACTGAAATGCTCGGGTGCTCGTTATTCGAGTCAAACTTTTCCCGATGCTCGGGTGCTCGTTTCGAATAACGAACCTCATTGAAGTCAATGGGAGACTCGAGCATTTTTGCAGGGGACCAAGGCTCTGCCTAGGGAAGGCTGGGTGAAAACCTGGAAACCTCAGAAAATGATGGAAACACCACGGAAATGGACAGGAAACAGCAGGGGCAGCATGCATGGATGCCTCTGAGGCTGCCTAATCCCACCATTACCCCAAATTCTCCTAGTGGGGCATGTGTGGTATCGATTCTTCTCAGTTTAAAATCGTATACGTTTCCTATCTTGGGACCATATATTTCATGGATTTTTCGAACACGGAAAAGGAAAAAGAGCTTGCTCTGACCAGGGGAGTGTCTTTTCTACTGCAGCTAAGGGGACGTGTCCATGCTCTGCCTATCACAGGTCAGGAGCCAATTAAAAGAGGAACAAACAAAAATCAGTATAATATCTAATACGTCCCCTATCCGGGTAAATTGTTTGGAGAAAGGGCCTGTAGGTGGGGGGCAGGCTGGGGGGAAGGAGGTTGAGCTGGAAGAGCCAGAGGAGTGCCCCCTGGGCTAGCGTGTGTGGTGGTGACAACAGCCGGATGGATTTGGAAAAACTGTAGCATCAACCGGTACGGTATGTATTCTTCTGAGTTTACCGGAGTTTCACCTATCCAGAAAAATAGTTTGGAGAGAGAGAAAGAGAGGAAAAAGACGTGCAGTATGGAGCAATTACACGGAAACTATTAGATTAGACAGACTTGGTCTGCTTAATTGCAACCCAGACAAATGAGAGAAAGAGAGGAAAATGACGTATTTTTAAAAGTGACATTCAGTATAGATCAAGTGTGGTATGTGTTCTATGTATACTACTCAGTTTAATACCGTATATGGCAGCTATCCGGAAAAATAGTTTGGAGAGAGAGAAAGATAGGAAAAAGACGTAAATTGTTTGGAGAGAGGGCCTGTAGGTGGGGGGGCAGGCTGGGGGGTAGGAGGTTGAGCTGGAAGAGCCAGAGGAGTGCCCCCTGGGCTAGCGTGTGTGGTGGTGATAACAGCCGGATGTAGTTAGAATGACGACGCAGGACCCCAACTTAAAAATTTAGCATCAACCGGTACAACTGTCAATTATGAGCTTGATCAAGTGTGGCATGACTTTTTAGATGGAGATTGCATGTGGTCACATACTCCCTGGAACCCCATAGTCACCCCTTCTCTGATGTGCTACCCCAGAACATTCTCTGTCCCAATTCGCAAGACCTTTTGCAGTCTCAGTGTGCTGACAGTGGGGATTTACCTAGTGTTGTCTGAGGAGGTGGTGGACAATGGCGAGACACAGGTGTCGGGGGGTGAGGTAGTTGAAAGTGAAGCAAGTTACATTGTGGACTCCTTGGGGGGACTTTCTCATGATGGGACAGATTCAATTGTGTTTAGAAAGGCTGATGGGCTTCCGTCAGCACTGTGTGTATAGAACCCCATGGCCTTTCATAAAAATAGTCTGGCGATGACCCCAAGGCAATTTTCAGGGACACGGTAATGGTGGCCCACTTAAAAATGCTGCCTGACAACCTGGCGGTTAACTCCTGATTGTCTGTCTTTCAATAAGATTGCAGTGTAAAGCATGGTGGTGAGCCTCAGTAATAGGATTGCAGTGTAAAGCACGGTGGTGAGCCTCAGTATGACTTTTTGGATGGAGATTGCATGTGTTCACGTACTCCCTGGAACCCCATAGTCACCCCTTCTCTGATGTGCTACCCCAGAACATTCTCTGTCCCAATTCGCAAGACCTTTTGCAGTCTCAGTGTGCTGACAGTGGGGATTTACCAGTGTTGTCTGAGGAGGTGGTGGACAATGGCGAGACACAGGTGTCGGGGGGTGAGGTAGTTGAAAGTGAAGCAAGTTACATTGTGGACTCCTTGGGGGGACTTTCTCATGATGGGACAGATTCAATTGTGTTTAGAAAGGCTGATGGGCTTCCGTCAGCACTGTGTGTATAGAACCCCATGGCCTTTCATAAAAATAGTCTGGCGATGACCCCAAGGCAATTTTCAGGGACACGGTAATGGTGACCCACTTAAAAATGCTGCCTGACAACCTGGCGGTTAACCCCTGATTGTCTGTCTTTCAATAAGATTGCAGTGTAAAGCATGGTGGTGAGCCTCAGTAATAGGATTGCAGTGTAAAGCATGGTGGTGAGCCTCAGTATGACTTTTTGGATGGAGATTGCAGAGAACCTGGAACCCCATAGTCACCCCTTCTCTGATGTGCTACCCCAGTACATTCTCTGCCCCAATTCGCAAGACCTTTTGCAGTCTCAGTGTGCTGACAGTGGGGATTTACCAGTGTTGTCTGAGGAGGTGGTGGACAATGGCGAGACACAGGTGTCGGGGGGTGAGTTAGTTGTATGGGAAGCAAGTTACAGTGGGGACTCCTTGGGGGGACTTTCTCATGATGGGACAGATTCAACTTGGGTGGATCAGGCACAGGAACAGATCAATTTTTTTTTTTTTGTGTTTATTTAACTTTTATTTAGCACAAATAACCACAGAGATATTTATTTGTTATCTTCGCTGCGCAGTCTGGCGTTGGGGTTCGTCACTTTGATGGCGAGCTGTGCCGCTCTCTCCATAATGGTCTTTAGGTTCTTTGAGGAGACGTTGTGGGCGATTTCTGCACAGAAGGACTTGTTGCTCATCAACAGAACCTCGAGCTCCTTGACATTGTGGACCAGGAATTTGCGGAACCCTGTGGGCAGCATGTGTTTGGTCTTCTTGTTGCTACCGTACCCAATGTTGGGCAATATAGATACGCAGGTAATATTATTTTTCACACCTATCAAAAAAAAAAATGTACGCAGTTTGCGCAAATAAAACTGGAAACTGGAACTGGAGAGAGGGCCTGTAGGTGGACCTCCGGAAAAATTGTTTGGAGAGAGGGCCTGTAGGTGGACCTCCGGAAAAATTGTTTGGAGAGAGGGCCTGTAGGTAGACCTCCGGAAAAATTGTTTGAAGAGAGGGCCTGTAGGGGGCCCTCCTGAAAAATTGTGGTAAAAGAGTGCCACTTGGACCTCTAAAAAATGGTGTTTTTTTAGTCAGCGTTAGGCAAAGACGACATGGAGGAGGAGAAGGAGGAGGAGTAGAGAACAGGAATTCGGATACATAAGTAATGTTAATCTTTAGCTGCTTTCCCCCGGAGGAGATTTGAATGTGAAATCCAAGCTTTGTTCATTTTAATAAGCGTCAGCCTGTCAGCGCTGTCAGTTGACAGGCGTGTACGCTTATCGGTGATGACGCCACCAGCTGCACTGAATACCCGCTCTGACAGCACGCTAGCGGCAGGGCAGGCCAGCACCTCCAAGGCGTACAGCGCCAGTTCAGGCCACGTGTCCAGCTTTAAAACCCAGTAGTTGTATGGAGCAGAGTGATCACTACGGACGTTGGTATGGTCAGCTAGGTACTCCCTCACCATCTTTCTGTACAGCTCCCCCCTACTCTGCCTAGACTGGGGACAGGTAACAGTGTCTTGCTGGGGTGACATAAAACTGGCAAAGGCCTTGGAGAGTGTTCCCCTGCCAGTGCTGGACAAGCTGCCTGCTCGGCTCCTCTCCCCCGCTACTTGGCCCACAGAACCATGCCCTCTGCCGCTAGCGGCGTCAGATGGGAAGAATTGTTTCAGCTTGTGCACCAGGGCCTGTTGATATCTATTCACTCTCATACTCCTTTCCTCTGCAGGGATGAGAGTGGAAAGGTTCTGCTTGTACCGTGGGTCCAGGAGAGTGAACACCCAGTAATCGGTGTTTGAAAAAATTCTTCTAACGCGAGGGTCACGGGATAGGCAGCCTAACATGAAGTCTGCCATGTGCGCCAGAGTCCCAACACACAGGAATTCCCTCTCCTCACTGGCCTGACTCTCCATTTCCTCCTCCTCCTCCTCCTCCTCCTCCTCCAAGTCCTCCTCTTCAGCCCATACACGCTCAAGAGTTAAGGACTGAGCACTGGTACCCTCTACTGTCTCGCCGACATTCTCCTCCTCTTCCTCCTCATCCTCATCCCCCTCCTCCGATACGCGCTGAGAAACAGACCGGAGGGTGCTCTGGCTATCAAGCGATGTATCTTCCTCCACCGTCTCTTGTGACAAGCGCAAAGCATCCGACTTGATGCCGAGCAGTGAGTTTTTCAACAGGCAAAGCAGCGGGATGGCGAGGCTGATAATGGCGGCATCGCCACTGACCATCTGTGTTGACTCCTCAAAGTTGCTCAACACCTGGCAGATATCAGACATCCACGTCCACTCCTCATTGTAGACTTGAGGAATCTGACTGACCTGACTACCAGTTCTGGTGGAAGTTGACATCTGGCAGTCTACAATCGCTCTGTGCTGCTGGTAAACTCTGGATAACATGTTTAATGTCGAATTCCATCTCATGGGCACATCGCACAGCAGTCGGTGAGCGGGCAGTTGTAGGCGGCGCTGCGCTGCCCTGAGAGTGGCAGCATCTGTGGTCGACTTGCGGAAATGCGCACAGATGCGGCGCACCTTGGTGAGCAAATCAGACAGATTGGGGTATGTCTTGAGGAACCGCTGAACTATGAGATTGAACACGTGGGCCAGGCATGGCACATGTGTCAGTCTGCCGAGTTGCAGAGCCGCCACCAGGTTACGCCCGTTGTCACACACAACCATGCCTGGCTTGAGGTTCAGCGGTGCCAGCCACACATCGGTCTGCACCGTGATGCCCTGTAACAGCTCTTGGGCGGTTTGCCTTTTGTCACCTAAGCTCAGCAGTTTGAGCACCGCCTGCTGGCGCTTACCCACGGCACTGCTGCTGCGCCTAGAGCTACCGACTGAAGGCGCCGTGCCCACGGATGGTAATTCGGTGGAGGAGGGGTGTCGGAGGAGGAGGAGGCATAGTACGTCTGAGAGACCGTGACCGAGGTAGGCCCCGCAATCCTCGGTGTGGGCAGTACATGAGCAGCCCCAGGGTCATTCTCGGTCCCAGCCTCCACCAAGTTAACCCAATGTGCCGTCAGTGAGATATAGTGTCCCTGCCCGGCAGCACTTGTCTACGTGTCCGTGGTTAGGTGGACCTTCTCAGAAACAGCTTTGGTCAGGGCACGGATGATGTTCTGTGACACGTGCTGATGTAGGGCTGGGATGGCACATCGGGAAAAATAGTGGCGGCTGGGGACCGAATACCGAGGGGCAGCCACCGCCATGAGATTGCGAAAGGCCTCGGTCTCTACCAGCCTATAGGGCAGCATCTCCAGGCTAAGCAATTTGGAGATGTGGACGTTGAGGGCTTGGGCATGTGGGTGGGTGGAACTGTATTTCCTCTTGCGCTCCAGCGTCTGCTGTAAAGACAGCTGAACGCTGCGCTGGGACACATTGGTGGACACTGTGGAGGATCGTGGAGGCGAAGGTGTGGTTTTCCGGCGGGAGGCGCTCGTGCCGGGGTCCTGGGCAGTTGGTTGACTAGCAGAGGCAGCGAGTGACGCAGGGGGTTGACTAGCAGAGGCAGCGAGTGACACAGGGGAAGGAGCAGTGGTGTGACCCGCAGGAGGTGGTGAACGGCCTTGGTTCCATTAAGTGGGGTGTTTAGCACTCATATGCCTGCGCATGCTGGTGGTGGTTAGGCTAGTAGTGGTGGCACCCCTGCTGATCCTGGTGTGGCACAGGTTGCACACCACAGTCCGTCGGTCATCCTCACTTTCTTTAAAGAACCTCCAGACTTGCGAACATCTAGGCCTCGCCACGGGAGCTTCACTACGTGAAACAGTTGCTGCTGATGCACCAGCTCTGGCCCTGCTTCTCCCTCTGGCCACACCACTGCCTCTTACAACCTGTTCTGGTGCAGCACTCGCCTCCGCCTCAGAAGCACTGTCTTCACTCGGCATATCAACCCAGCTTGGGTCAGTCACCTCATCATCCTCTGATTCCTCAGTCCGCTCCCCCCTCGGACTTCCTGCCCTGACAACAACTTCACCACTGTCTGACAACTGTGTCTCCTCATCATCCGACACCTCTTTACAAACTTCTTCCACTAACTCAACATTGTCATCATCATCATCATCACCCACAGACTGCGACAGTTGGAAAACTTGGGCATCAGGAACGAGGTCAGCAGCAACCTGAGAAGTGGTTTGTGACTCTGGGAAGTGTCCAGAAAACAGTTCCTGAGAGTATGTCCGGATCGCATTCCAAATTTTCCTGGAGGGGGCAGACTGGGGGGAAGGAGGTTGAGGTGGAGGAGCTAGAGGAGTGCTCCCTTGGGTAACGTGGGTGGACTGCGTGGAAGACTGACTGGTGGACAAATTACTTGAAGCATTGTCCGCAATCCACGACATCAGCTGTTCACACTGTTGTGGTTTCAACAGTCCTCTACCACGTGTCCCTGTAAGTTGAGACATGAAGCTAGGGAGTGTAGCTCTGCGGCGTTCCCCTGCTCCCTCATCAGCAGGTACTGTCTCACCCTGCCCAGGACCGGACCACGGCTTCTGCCCCCTGCAGTAATTGAATGCCCACGCCCACGCCCTCGTCCTTAGCGCTGGGGTTCAACATTTTCTGTATATAAGTGTATTATATAAAAAATAAAAAATAAATGGGCCTGGTGTACTGAAACCCACAAACTTGTTCAGTCTGGTTTAATTAAGTGACGTAAAGAAAGTGTCACCTGGACAGAAAATACGGATTGGAGTGAGTGGACAACTGAACTGTGACACACAGAATGGTTCCACACTGCTGTGTGAAATGGATTTGTATCACTGAGCTAAAACAACAAAAAAACTTTTTTTAATATATTTTTTTAATATATATTTTTGTAGTTTTGTTTTTTTTGGAACGTGACGTGCAGAAACTATCGTAGACCTAACTCACACCCTGTTAATGGTGGCTATTTTGACTGCGACCCAGACAAATGTCGCACAGATTTTGTGATCAAGCTATATACGTGAGAGCAAAAGACCTGGTTGGATTACGTGACATACAGAAAGTGTCACCTGGACAGAAAATACGGATTGTAGTGAGTGTACTGAACTGTGACACACAGAATGGTTCCACACTGCTGTGTGAAATGGATTTGTATCACTGAGATATAACAATAAAAAAAAGGGGTTATATATGGCGATAGCTGCACTGCTAGTGCCAGCCAGCCAGCCAAGCCAGGAGACAAAAAAAAAATTTCTTGTAGCCCTTAGAAGGGCTGTTGGGTTCTTTGTGGGTGATTCCTGCCTAACAGAGAACTAAATGCAGGCCCTAACACTCTCCCTGAAACGCAGCAGCTCTATCCCTAACGACATCCAGACAGCATCTGAGCCGAGCACCGCGGGCCAGTCACTAGTATATTCCAGGGTCACCTGATCAGGCCAGCCAACCCCTGCTATCGACATGTAAGGGCCCCACGTGATGCTGGGTGTACCGCAGAGTCTCCTGGCTTGTGATTGGCTGAGTTTATAGCGCCAAAAATGCACGATGCGGAAGTTGCCATTTCCTCGAGCCATGGCGAGATACTCGTCCGAAGCAGCGAGCACTTACGAGTACCCTAATACTCGAACGAGCCACCAAGCTCGGACGAGTATGCTCGCTCATCTCTAATCGAGACCGCATTCAACCTTAATGGGTCCTTAATCCGTCCACACCACAAAAAATAGAACATCAGCGGTGCGGAGGCACGGACCAGAAACACGTGCTTCCGTTCCACACCGCATCTCCCGCATTGCGGAACCATTCAAAGGGAATGGGTCTTGCATCCGTGATGTGGGGTGCACACGGCCGGTGCCCGCGTATTGGCGGACCCGCCATAATGCGGGCCACAATACGGCTAGGGCCGGACAACGGCCGTTTGCAGGAGCCCTCAAATGTTT
>ONZH01030312.1:0-11484 GCA_900303285.1 Rhinella marina | reverse complement strand
AGGATGAGAGCAGGAATGAGAGGGTGAGCCTGAGAGGGACAAAGGTAATAAGAGGATTATGGATAGGGAGGAAGTGGCAGGGGAGAGAGAAAACTAGAAGGGGGAAAGAGGGGGGGTTGAGGAGGTTGAGGAAAAAAGACAAAGAGAGACTGAGAATGGGGAAGAAGAGGACAAAAAGAAAGGAGGCATGTGAGCAAAAGGGGGAATAAGGGATAAGAATGGCAGAACGGGAGAGAATAAAAAACAGAGTAGAGAGAAAAGGAGTGAAAGTGGAGCAGGATAACGAGGTTAGTGGGGTGCTGGACAGCACCCAGGCCCTAACCTCCCACCTACAATGCGTTAGTGAGAAAAAATGTGCATACCCGAATTTTAAGGTAAAAAAACATAACAAGTTCATCCTAATTAAAAGAAAGGGCTTTTTCCTGATCATAGAAGTAAGGAAAAGGAAGCTTCCTTACCTCTATACCTGAGATATGGTTCTGTTATCATACAAGTGTCTGCGTACATATGGTAATCACATACTCTATATCAACATGTATCAGGAGGACACTTCAGAACTAGAACTAATGTCTAGCCTGATTATTATCAGTAATTAATATAAATATTAATTACCTGTCTTGTGATTTTTTTCTTGCAGGTGACCAGGGAATACAGTATGTCAGCTTCCACCATCTCACTGGGCATCAGTCGCCTGTAAAAAGACAAAGGTGTGATAATATGTTCCTGCTACATGCTACAGACACTAATATTTCTAACAGGTGAGGGGCATAACTATATATCTCAGGGTTCATGTAAAAAGAGGGGGTGGGAGAGCGACAAATTGAGAAGGGAAGAAGGAATGTGGAATAAAATGGGATAAGGGGATTACATAGGGGGATTAACCCCTTCACCCATGATTACATGGATGTAAGTTATTATGTATAAGGGGTTGTATGGAGCAGGTTACTGCACTGAGCTCACTCCATAAACGACAGGTGCTTGTTGTATAAAACAGCCCAGCCAAAATGACAAGGATTGGCGATAACACCAAACCCGGTCATTTAACCGCTTAGATGCCGTGTTTGATAGAGATAGCAGCATATGTGGGCTTAGTCAGAAGGAGGGGGCTCCCTCTACCTTCCAATCCAAGCTCCTGCTGAGAAATCACAGAGCTGTATGGAGCAGGTTGCTGCAATGAACCCATTCCATAAACGAGAGGTGCTGGCTGTATAATACAGCCCACCTAAAATGACCAGGATCAGCCATAACGCCAAACCTAGTCATTTAACCGCTCAGATGCCACGTTTAATAAAAATTAGCGGCATACGGACTTCCGGTGGCGGCGCTTCTAAATGGCGCGTCTTACATGGGCTCCCCGCTCCACGGCTGTTAAACAAGACCACGCCGACACCAGACATCAAGATCGGCCGTGTGGAGCAGGGGATAAGGGTAGGACAAGGGCACTCACCATCTGCCCGGCTCTCCTTCACGGCCGGAAGACCCGGGGATCGCGCGGCCCGCTGCAGTCTGAGCGGGTCTGCCCGCCGCCGCCATTGCCACGTGGTGCTCTCAGCCTCCTGCGGGGATCGCTCATCTACGCTGAACTCTGCCAGCGTTTTACAGCAGTCAGCAGCTCCCTCCGTTTAAGAGGGATTCCCAGAGGCACCCAAGTTTTGTTAACCCCTTCCTTTCTGTGCTGGTGGTGGGGAGGGGGGGCTAGCTTGAAGACTGCAAGCTGATCCCTTGTATATAACAGGGCTCATCATTAGGCCCAAGAACCACCATTTAACCCTTCTCAGTTGGAATTATATATGCACCAGCTTACAGGCCATTCGTTTCAATAGGGTTAATTTATCCTTACAAGTACTCTGGTGCTGCAGTGTACCTTGTGTCTTTACTATATACCTTCTACACCTAATGCTTGATAAGCTTTGAACTCTCATGTAATATATGTGTTTTGGCGACTCCGCTAATATTTTCATTGAAGTTCGACCCTGAACAGTGTTTAGTGGCCTAAAAGCCAAACTCATGGATAAATTTGTGGGGAAACACTCTGCTGCAAATAAGGGAGCTCGTGCCCTAACCCGTAGTCAACCCCACCACCTACAGCTCAAATGTCACAAGATCCGACTATGGACGCGTCAAAAGCAACAGCCCAGGCTATCTCTGAGTTACTTATGCCTACTATTGATACCAGGCTGGCAGCTTTTCAATCTTCCCTGGATCTTATTGTTTCCCAAGTAACGGCGCATAATACACGCATCTCTGAAGTGGAACAGAGAGTGTCGGATTTGGAAGATACAGTCCATGCTTGCCGTGAACAACTGGAAGAGAAGGACATGCTACTGGTTACCTTGCAAAATAAGGTGGATGACCTGGAGAATAGATCACGGCGCAACAATTTGCGGCTTATTGGAGTTCCTGAAACAGTACGGGCAACTGATTTGCTTTGGCTCACATCTGAATGGCTACCTCAAGAACTGCAAATAGGGGGCCCTACTACCAGAATCCCAGTGGAACGTGCTCATAGAATTGGTCCCCCACGACCAGATGGAGCTGCAAAGCCGAGACCAGTTATCTTTCGGGTTCTCCACTATCAGGATAAACTAAAGATCATGAAAGCATTCCGCCAGGCCTCCAATATGCGCTTTGAAAACTCTAAACTCCTCCTCTTCCAGGACTTCTCGTCGGCAGTGGCAGAGAAACGCAGAGCATTCAACCCGGTCTGCAAAATTCTCTTGGAAAAAAGCATACGGTTTTCACTTCAATATCCAGCGGTCCTACGCTTCTCTATGGATGACAAATCATGGACATTCACGGATCCTCAGAAGGCGCTAATCCATCTTCGCTCTCCAGGTCGAGCTTCTCCTCGTTCGGATACGCCTACTTGATTGCGGAGTCGTTACCGGCTTGCTTCCGTATTGTCATTTCCAGTTTTTGTGCAGGTTACAATTACTGAGTTGTACTTCATTTGTACAGTTGATAATATTTCATTTGCTTCCAGACATCTGTCTATTGCCCACTAGGGGCATGAGGTGGTTGGTTGAAGTTCTGTTTACTATTATTAGTTTCTGTGGGGTTGTATTCTGTGTACATCATGTCAGGGAACCTTATGTCTCATTGGGGGGACTGCCTGCTCGCTGGGACGGGTGGTACCTCCAGCTTTGCTATATGATTATATCTCAATTTTGGCCAGCTACCGGGGTCGGTTAAATGGCGTCCGCGGTTAATAATACTGCGTCCACTATATCTGCTTTAACATGGTGCACGTGGAATGTTAACGGTTTGAACACTCCAGTCAAACGAAAAAAGGTGTTGAATCATTTGCATAAACTGAAGTCACATATTGTTTTTTTGCAAGAAACGCACTGGGTAAAAGGGAATCATCCCCCCTTGCGTAACAAACGGTTTCAGACTTGCTTAGAAGCTTCTTATACAAAGAAAATGAGAGGAGTGGCAATTTTAATTAGCTCTTTACTTCAGCATGATATTTTGGATACTATTGAGGACCCAGCGGGCAGGTATCTTCTGGTAAAAGTTGTAATTGAGGGCACAGCTTACTGTTTAGTGAATGTCTATGCTCCTAACACTTCTAATAAGGCTTTCTTTGCAGCATTGCTCACTGCTATTGCTAGTTGGGATGTACATAACATTATTGTGGGGGGAGACTTTAATGAAGCCCATGATGTGGTGTTAGACAGATCACAACAGCGTGTCTCTTCTGATACCTCGAGCTCTAGTGCCATACAAATGCTCATAGATCATTTGGATCTGATTGATCCCTGGCGATTGTTGCATCCCACTGATCTCGATTACACACATTATTCTCATGTCCACAACTCCCACGCCAGGATTGATTATTGGCTAATACCACAGCATGCTATCCCACGTTTAAAGTCTGCATGCATACAGGATATCTTTATATCGGATCATGCTCCGGTCCTTTTCGATTTATATATAATCTCTCCTATCCCGTTCTCTAGAAAATGGCGTTTCCCTGCGTACTTGTTTCACTCTGAAGATTTTAAAAACATGCTATCTGGTTTTTGGATGACCTATGCCTCTGATAATGCAGAACATAAAGATGACATTAATCTCTTTTGGGCAACCTCCAAGGCAGTGATTAGGGGACAAATTATTTCTTATGTTTCTCATAAACGGAAAAAATTAGCTGCTTCCTTGCGATCCTCGCAAAATGCTCTTACTCAGGCATATAAGCAATTTAAGTTGCATAATAATCTGGAAACTAAACAGAAGTATTTAGATGCTAAACTGGAGGCTGAAACCATTGCTCATGAACGAGCGCTGATGGATGTCAATTATCAGAGGCATAGGTTTTTTCGATGGGGTAATAAACCTGGTAGGTTACTAGCCTCCCTGACAAAACCTTTCAGAACAGCAACAAAAATTTCCAAGATCAAAACGCAATCGGGTACCCACATTACACATCCAAAAGACATTAGTGAGCACTTCAAAGAATTTTTTGAAGCCTTGTATACTGCCACTCAGGAGAATATTCCTGCAATGCATAATTTCCTTGGTCCTAACCTGTTGCCTGCTCTAACCGATGACCATAGGATAATATTAAACGCCCCTATTAGCAAGGAAGAAATTCAGTCTACTATTAAATCCCTTAAATTATCGAAAGCACCTGGGCCCGATGGATTTGGGAATGAATACTATAGAATACTGAATCCCACATTAACCCCTTATCTACACACTTTATATAACCATATTATTACATCCAGAACCATACCTGATGGCTTTAACGAGGCCTGTATAACGGTCTTGCCGAAACCAGGAAAAGATCATCTCTTAGTGGACTCGTATCGCCCCATATCGCTCCTGAACACAGATTTTAAAATATTCACCAAATTACTGGCCAATAGGTTGCAGACCATTCTGCCTGTTCTTATTCACCCATCACAAACTGGGTTCATGTTGGGGAGATCCATTACCTATAATATTAGGACGGCAGTGGGAGCAATTTCATATAGTAGGGCCCACAGACAGACTAAGAATATTCTAGTTAGCCTCGATGCAGACAAGGCATTTGATCGTGTCTCCTGGCAGTATCTACAGGAAATTTTACGTTTACGTGAATTTGGTCCCTTGTTTTGCTCGGCGATTCAAATGATCTACCACAATCCTTGCTCCTCAATATGGGTTAATTCCTTGTGTTCCTCCCCATTTAAAGTGGGTAGAGGTACGCGACAAGGTTGTCCGTTGTCCCCATTGTTATTTAATCTGGCTCTAGACCCTTTAATTAGATCAATACAGGCGCTTCCCTCTTTTAGGGGTATATATGTTGGATCAGCTGAAACCAAGCTCTTAGCATTTGCAGATGATATATTATTACTCATATCTAATCCTCGTCAGGCGATTCCGGATATTTTAGATACCATCAACCTATTTGGTGATATATCGGGATTTAAGGTCAACTTTACTAAATCTGAGGCTCTTCCGATTTTTCGTACTGCCAGGAGACACCTAGGTATTTCGTTTCCCTTTAGATGGAGTTCAGAATCCATTACTTATTTGGGTATTAAGCTGACAGCTAATCCGGCTCACTTATATAAATTGAATTATCGCCCCCTTATAACTTCCATCATAACCCTAGTACAGTCTTGGCAACATTTTTCATTATCATTCTCTGGGAGGTGCCACCTGCTTAAAATGGTAGCCTTCCCAAAAATACTTTACCTAATACAAACTCTTCCACTCTTACTTCATTTATCAGACGTTAAGCTGTTACAACGCGCGTTTAGGCGGTTTATTTGGAACTCTACATGGAGGAGCCGCATCAGTCTATTTAAGTTGCAACAACCACGTGTATTAGGAGGCCTTAATTTCCCAGATATTTTGCTTTATAATCTAGCAGCTAATTTCCGCTATGCTTTAGATTGGTTGAGGGGGAAATCACATTTTGCCAATGTATCTATGGAGCAACAATTCTTCCCACATATTTCCTTAATGGCTCTTTTACATTTGCCCACTACCTCCCTTCCACCCACGGTAAAAGACTTCCCTATTATATGGTCGGTCATACAAGCATGGCGTAAAGTCCAGAAATGAGCAAGCTAGATGGCATGAACACGCTATTTCAACCTTTTTTAGGGCACCCAAACTTCCTGGAAGGCAGACCTCCTAGACCCTACTCCATATTAGCAGAACAAGGATGCTCATTGATAGTGGATGTATTAGATGATAGTCATTCCATGCTTCCTTACTCAGAGGCCCTGCAACGGTTTCCAGCTTTTGCCCATAAACCAATTTATTTATTTGCAGGCCCGCAGTTTTGTTCAAAAATGCCTATCTAATATTCCCCTCGAATCTAGAGGCGCTTGTCTAAATACGTTCCTTAAAGGAGGGAGAAATAGGATTTCATCCACTAGCATCATATATAATTTCCTCAAACCACTAATTGATTGGGAATTGGTTTCTGCAGGACCAAAAAAATGGATCAAAGACTTCCCAGATCTTGATATCAAGACTTTATTAGAGGCCACATTTAAAAATACAAAAACACTCCCCTGTCAGCAGCTATTCAGATATGGCATTAATGATATTCCACAGGGCATATATTACTCCACATATCAAACATCAGATGTCCCCCGATGAGCTATATTCTTGTTCCAAGTGCGGTGCTCCAAAACTCTGACTTATTTCACCATCTTTGGAGCTGCACAGGTATTCAGGATCTATGGGAACGAGTGAGAATACATATTTTAGCTACTTATAAGGTCTCTTTTCCCGTTACCTCCCACTGGGCTATTTTCAATATTTTGCCAGATGAGCAGCGCATCATCAGTAGAAGCCAGTAAGGCCCTCCTACATGTTTGGGGCAGCGGCAACAAGGAAAAGCATATTGCATAAATGGCTTGATTCTGAGACACCATCTATTTCCTTTGTTCAGTCTAAAATCACCCATTTGTTCAATATGGATTGGATTTATACTTTTATCTGACAAAGATAAAATTGACAAAACGTTTCTTTGAAAAATGGTCACTCTTCATACACACCCTACCTGACTCGGTCAAAGTTAAACTGATATCACATTTTGATCAAACTACGTGGTACCTATATGAGGTATTACATGGACGCACCCCTATACAGGTCTCTTCGAGCACATGAGGATTCCCTACGACATTTAGCTCATTTTTGAAAATGATTACACAGAAAAAGGGAGGGAGGGTTTTGGGGGGGGGGAGGGTTATAGAATATTGCCATGTTTCTCAAGATTTATTAATAGATTGTCTGACTATTGACATTCAATATTCTTGATTATGTGCATTGCTTGTTTCTCTTCTTACAACGATTATTGTTATGATGTTGTATATACATGTTGTTCTTTGCTGAAAAATTCAATAAATAGAATTTAAAAAAAAAAACAAATAGCGGCATATGTGGATATGTGGAGTTAGCTAGAAGGAGGATCTACCCTCTAACTTCCGATCCAAGCCCCTGCTGCAAAATCTCGGAGAGCAGAGATAGCTGCTTATGTGGGGCTAAGCAGAGGAAGAAGGCACCTTTTACCTTTCGAATCAAGCCCCAGCAGAGAAATCACGGAGCACCAGTCAGTTACTACGACAGCCTGGGCCTTCTAAAAGGCTTCGTTCTGTCATGGTTAACTGCCTGTAAAACCGTGCGCAAGGCACAGCTTAGCGGGCAGAGTGTCACAATCTCATGGACCATAATAGTGGGAGAGGGGATTTAGATAGGGGAGATTAACCCTTTTATGCATAATCACGTACATGTACGGTATTATGCATAAGTGGTTGCATGGAGCAGGCTGCTGCACTGAGCTAACTCCAAACATGTAGGGTTCCGGCTGTATAAGACAGCTGACACCTGATCACAAAGACCAGGATCGGCGATGACTCCCAACCTGATCCTTTAACTGGTCAGATGCCGCCTTCAATAGTCATTAAAGTTTATGTGTGGTAAGGGAGGAGGCTCCCTCTGCGTTTCGATCCCAACCCCTGCAGCAAAATCATGGGAGTCAAGTTGTTAACCTTGACAGCCTTGGACCTACTGAAGGTTCTTTACACTGTCATGGTCAACCACCTGTAAAGCTCTGGACAAGGCACAGCTCAGCAGGGAGCGTGTCCAATCTCATGGACCACAATGCTGCTCTATTATGGTCTTAGTGACAATCGATCAGAAGGACGCAGATATTAGCTCTCTATGGGGGCTTAAATTTTAGATGTAAAAAAAAATCATGCAAAAATATTTATCCTGCAAAAAATAAGCTCTAATATGGCCATGGAAAGAGAATATTCTAAAAGTTATTACTCTTAGAATAAAGAGAGAAAAAAATAAAACGCAAAGACAAAAATGGGCTTTGTCTTTAAGGGGTTAGAGAAAGGGAGAGACACTGAAAGGGGAGAGATGGCGAAAGGGTGAAGTGGAGCAGGATAAAGAGGATAGTGGGGTGCTAGACAGCACCCAGGCCCTAACCTCCCACCTACAATGCGTTAGTGAGAAAAAATGTGCATACCCGAATTTTAAGGTCAAAAAAACATAACAAGTTCATCCTAATTAAAAGAAAGGGCTTTTTCCTGATCATAGAAGTAAGGAAAAGGAAGCTTCCTTACCTCTATACCTGAGATATGGTTCTGTTATCATACAAGTGTCTGCATATGATATACCGTACATATGGTAATCACATACTGTATATCAACATGTATCAGGAAGACACTTCAGGACTAGAACTAATGTCTAGCCTGATTATTATCAGTAATTAATATAAATATTAATTACCTGTCTTGTGATTTTTTTCTTGCAGGTGACCAGGGAATACAGTATGTCAGCTTCCACCATCTCACTGGGCATCAGTCGCCTGTAAAAAGACAAAGGTGTGATAATATGTTCCTGCTACATGCTACAGACACTAATATTTCTAACAGGCTAGGGGCATAACTATATATCTCAGGGTTCATGTAAAAAGAGGGGGTGGGAGAGCGACAAATTAAGAAGGAATGTGGAATACAATGGGAGAAGGGGATTACAGAGGGGGATTAACCCCTTCACCCATAATTACATGGATGTAAGTTATTATGTATAAGGGGTTGTATGGAGCAGGTTACTGCACTGAGCTCACTCCATAAACGACAGGTGCTTGTTGTATTAAATAGCCCAGCCAAAATGACAAGGATTGGCAATAACACCAAAAACGGTCATTTAACCGCTTAGATGCCGTGTTTGATAGAGATAGCAGCATATGTGGGCTTAGTCAGAGGGAGGGGGCTCCCTCTACCTTCCAATCCAAGCTCCTGCTGAGAAATCACAGAGCTGTATGGAGCAGGTTGCTGCAATGAACCCGCTCCATAAACGAGAGGTGCTGGCTGTATAATACAGCCCACCCAAAATGACCAGGATCAGCCATAACGCCAAACCTAGTCATTTAACCGCTCAGATGCCAAGTTTAATAAAAATAGCGGCATATGTGGGGTTAGCCAGAAGGAGGATGCTCCCTCTAACTTCCGATCCAAGCCCCTGCTGCAAAATCTCGGAGCTCTAATCAGTTACCATGACAGCCCTAGACCTTCAGAAAAAGTTTGTGGCCTGTCATGGTTAAGTGCCTGTACAACCGTGTACAAGGCCCAGCTCAGCAGGCAGAGTATCTTAATCTCGTGGAGCACAATAGTGGGAGCGAGGGATTAGAGAGGGAGATTAAACCCTTCACGTATAACCACGTTCATGTTCCTAATTATGCGTAAGGGGTTGTATGGAGCAGGTTTCTGCACTAAGCCTGCTCCATACACGATTGGTGCTGGCTGTACAATACAGCCCAGCCAAAATGATAAGGATCTGCAATGACATCAAACCAGGTCACTTAATCTCTCAGATGCCATGTTTAATAGAAATAGCTGCATATATGGGGTTAGGCATAGGGAGGGAGCTCCCTCTGCCTTCCGTTCCAATCCCCAGTAGCCAAATCATAGAGATCCAATCAGTTACCATGACAGCCCTGGTCCTTCAGAAAGGGTCTTCGGGCTGTCTTTGTTAACTGCCTGTAAAACTGTGCGCGAGGCATAGCTCAGCAGGCAGAGAGTCATAATGTCACGGACCACAATAGTGGGAGAGGGGTATTCGAGAGTGGGGATAAACCCATTCACGCAAAAACACGTGCATGTACGTTCTAATACGTGATAGGTTGTATGGAGCAGGTTACTGCGCTGAGCCCGCTCTATACCTGATGGGTACTGGCTGTATAATACAGAACAGTCACAATGACCAAGATCGCGATGGTGCCAAATGCAGTCACTCAACCTCTCTAAGTGCAGCCCTTAGTAGAGATAGCTGCTTATGTGGGGTTAAGCAGAGGAAGAAGGCACCTTTTACCTTTCGAATCAAGCCCCGGCAGAGAAATCACGGAGCACCAGTCAGTTACTACGACAGCCCGGGCCTTCTAAAAGGCTTCGTTCTGTCATGGTTAACTGCCTGTAAAACCGTGCGCAAGGCACAGCTTAGCGGGCAGAGTGTCACAATCTCATGGACCATAATAGTGGGAGAGGGGATTTAGATAGGGGGGAATAACCCTTTTATGCATAATCACGTACATGTACGGTATTATGTATAAGTGGTTGCATGGAGCAGGCTGCTGCACTGAGCTAACTCCAAACATGTAGGGTTCCGGCTGTATAAGACAGCTGGCACCTGATCACAAAGACCAGGATCGGCGATGACTCCCAACCTGATCCTTTAACTGGTCAGATGCCGCCTTCAATAGTCATTAAAGTTTATGTGTGGTAAGGGAGGAGGCTCCCTCTGCGTTTCGATCCCAACCCCTGCAGCAAAATCATGGGAGTCAAGTTGTTAACCTTGACAGCCTTGGACCTACTGAAGGTTCTTTACACTGTCATGGTCAACCACCTGTAAAGCTCTGGACAAGGCACAGCTCAGCAGGGAGCGTGTCCAATCTCATGGACCACAATGCTGCTCTATTATGGTCTTAGTGACAATCGATCAGAAGGACGCAGATATTAGCTCTCTATGGGGGCTTAAATTTTAGATGTAAAAAAAAATCATGCAAAAATATTTATCCTGCAAAAAATAAGCTCTAATATGGCCATGGAAAGAGAATATTTTAAAAGTTATTACTCTTAGAATAAAGAGAGAAAAAAATAAAACGCAAAGACAAAAATGGGCTTTGTCCTTTAAGGGGTTAGAGAAAGGGAGAGACACTGAAAGGGGAGAGATGGAGAAAGGGTGAAGTGGAGCAGGATAAAGAGGATAGTGGGGTGCTAGACAGCACCCAGGCCCTAACCTCCCACCTACAATGCGTTAGTGAGAAAAAATGTGCATACCCGAATTTTAAGGTAAAAAAAACATAACAAGTTCATCCTAATTAAAAGAAAGGGCTTTTTCCTGATCATAGAAGTAAGGAAAAGGAAGCTTCCTTACCTCTATACCTGAGATATGGTTCTGTTATCATACAAGTGTCTGCATATGATATACCGTACATATGGTAATCACATACTGTATATCAACATGTATTCA
>ONZH01030311.1:0-47308 GCA_900303285.1 Rhinella marina | reverse complement strand
AAAATTGTTTGTAGGCCCAGAGGTGAGACCTTCTTAAAAAATTGTTTGTAGGCGCCAGAGGTGAGGCCAGTGAGAAAATTAATTTGATAGGCCCAAGAGGGTTGAGCCATGATAAAAATTGCTTGTAGGCCCAAGAGGTGAGCCATGATAAAAATTGCTTGTAGGCCCAAGAGGTGAGCCATAAAATATATATTTTTTTTTTTACGGAGCAATTCTACGGCGGTTAAGGAGGAGGAGGTGGAGGAGGAAATGGCACTTCATACAGATGGCACTTCACTTTTGGCTGCTTTCCACTGTTGGAGAAGCAAAGTCCGGGTCAATCCACTTGCTGTTTCATTTTGATTAGCGTCAGCCTGTCGGCACTGTCGGTTGACAGGCGGCTGCGCTTATCGGTTATAATGCCCCCGGCTGCGCTGAACACCCTTTCTGATAGCACGCTGGCGGCAGGGCAGGCAAGCACCTCCAAGGCGTACAGGGACAGTTCCAGCCACGTGTCCAACTTGGAGACCCAGTAAGTGTAGGACGCCGAGGGATCGGGGAGGACAGGGGTACGGTCTGCCAGGTACTCCCGCAACATCCGCCGATACTTGTCCCTCCTGCTGATAGCGGGCCCCGCAGTGATGGAAGTTGCACGAGGGGGTGCCATGAACGTGTCCCACACCTTGGAGAGTGTTCCCCTGGTGGCTGTGGGCCTGATCGATGTTGTGGGACTCTGGGAGACCCTCTCCTCTCTGCCGCCAGCGATGGTGGGTGGGAAAATCTCCATCATGTTCTGCACGAGTTCCCTCTGGTATTCCAGCAATCGATTCGTCCTCTCCTCTACCGGAATAAAAGAGGAGACGTTATCTTTATACCGGGGGTCCAGGAGTGCGAAGACCCAGTACAGTTTGTTCTCCACTATCCGGACAACACGTGTGTCCCGGGAAAAGCAGCCCAGCATGAAGTCAGCCATGTGTGCCAGACTCTGAATAGGCATGACGTCACTGCCCCCACCAGAAGGATCACTTGCCATTTCCTCCTCTTCCTCTTCCGCCTCCTCTCCGCCCCATCCGCGCTGAACCAATGGGACGCACACAGCCTGACTGCTACCCTCGCCGCCAGCATCCTCCTCCTCTTCCACAGCCACCTCCACGTCGTCCTCCTCCTCATCCTCCTCCTCCTCCTGCAACTGCCACCGAGAAGCAGACAAAAGTGTGGTCTGACTGTGTAGCTCCGTTGCGTCTCCTCCTACCCCCGTCTCCTCTGCGTGCAATGCGTTCTCCCTTATTGCGATGAGCGATTCTTTAAGGACGCATAGGAGCGGGATGGTTACGCTCACTATAGCGTCCTCGCTGCTGACCTTCTTGGTGGACTCCTCAAAGATACGCAGTACATCGCATATGTCTGCCATCCATGGCCACTCGTGGTTGGCAAACTGAGGGAGCTGAGTTGGAGGCACGCGTGGATTCATAATCTGGTACTCCATCAATGCTCTCTGCTGCTCACACACCCTGGCCAACATGGAATAGGTGGAATTCCAGCGAGTCGGCAGGTCGCACAACAGCCGATGTTCAGGCAAATGGAGGCGTTGCTGGAGTTTTTTTAAGCTAGCAGCAGCTACAGTTGACTTCCGAAAGTGAGCGCACAAGCGCCGCACTTTCACCAGTAGCTCTGCCAGGTTGGGGTAAGTCTTTAGAAATTTTTGGACTACCAGATTAAAAACGTGGGCCAGGCATGGTACGTGATTGAGTTCGGCAAGCTCCAGAGCCGCCACCAGGTTACGGCCGTTATCGCACACGACCATGCCTGGTCCTAGCTGCAGCGGCGACAGCCACATCTCCGTCTGCTGCAATATGGCGTCCCTCACCTCTGGGGCGCTGTGCTTCCTGTCGCCCAAGCTGATGAGCTTAAGCACCGCCTGCTGACGTCTCCCCGCGCCAGTGCTGCAACGCTTCCAGCTAGCGGCTGAGGGCGATGTTAAGGCAGAGGAGGAGGAGGAGGAAGAGGAGGGGGGTTTATCAGAACCCGTGCTGGCAATCTTGGGCGGGGGTGGTAGGTAGGCCGTCTCTGTTTGCGACCCCGTCCCCGCTTCCACAACATTCACCCAGTGTGCCGTCAAAGAGATGTATCGTCCCTGGCCGCAAGCGCTTGTCCACGAGTCGGTGGTCAAGTGGACCTTTGCGCTGACTGCGTACCTCAGGGCCCGCCTGATGTTACGCGACACGTGCTGGTGCAGGGCGGGGACGGCACTCCGGGAAAAGTAGTGGCGGCTGGGGACGGAATAGCGAGGTGCGGCAGCCGCCATCAGGTCGCGGAAGGCCTGCGTCTCCACAAGCCTAAACGGCAACATCTCCAGGGCCAGCAGTTTGGAGATGTGGCAGTTTAAGGCTTGGGCTTGGGGGTGACTCGAGGCGTACTTCCGCCTGCGGTCGAACGCCTGCGAGATGGACAGTTGATGGGACGAGGAGTGTGAAGGTGCAGGCGAAGATGCGGGGGAAGGGGAGGCTGAAGGAGAAGGCCCCAAAGTAGCCGAGGCAGAGGCAGATGTGGAGGTGTCCTGGCTGGAGGTCTGGACCGCAGTGGCAGCACACAACAAAGGGGAAGAGGCAGTGGCAGGAAGACCTTGCGCAGGTTGTATTGCGTTTGCTCTCTCCCACTCAGCCCAGTGCTTGACTTCCAAGTGACGCCGCATGCCTGAGGTGGTCATATTGCTCTTCTCAGAGCCCCTACTCAGTTTTGAGTGGCAGAGTGTGCAAACCGCGCTCAGTTTGTCATCCGCACAAACATTAAAAAATCTCCACACCACAGAAGTACGAGGCCTCGATGGGGGAGCTTCGCGCGACTGCCTGCTGCCGGGAACAGCTTCGGCCCTGCTGGCTGTGGCCTCACTTCTCTGTCTGGACTGTCCTCTGCCTGTGGACATCCCTCTGCCTCTGGACATCCCTCTGCCTCTGGACATCCCTCTGCCTCTTGCTGCCTTTTTCGGTGCTGCGCAGACCACCACCTCTCCACTGCTTTCCCCGCTGGACATCACCCCTGGCCAAGTGGGGTCGGTCATTTCGTCATCCACCACCTCCTCTTCCACTTCCTCACTCTGCTCCTCCTCCTGCCCACTGGACATTCCAACAGCCTCCCTTGATGGCAACTGCGTCTCATCATCATCATCGCTCATGATAACAGATGCTGGTTCAGGGTCCACATCAGCAGGAGATGGCGAATACTCAAGTGGTTGGGCATCACTACAAACAAATTCCTCTGGTAGCTCCAGGGATTCTTCCGGCACATCTGAAAAAGGACCCGAAAAGAGCTCCTGGGAGGGGTCAAGGGTGGTTTGACTCTGTTGGCCAGGTGTGGAGGAAGGAGGGTCAGAGTGAGACTGTGTGGATGACTGGCTGGTGGACAACTGTGTGGAAGCGCTATCGGCTATCCATTGCACCACCTGTTCACACTGCTCAGGCCTCAACAGCGGTGTAACCCACCCCCTGCTTAACTGTCCCATAAAGGCAGGGATTCTGGATGAGCGGAATCCTGGCTGCCCCTCACCAGCACGCATTGTATCCCCACTGGCTTCAACAAGGCCCCCAACAGCATTTCCGCGCCCCCGTCCTCGTCCACGTCCGATTTCGCTAGCCCTCCGCATTTTTTTTTTTTGGTTACAATATTTGGCGTACACAGCCGTATACTAACAGGTCAGACGGTGTGTATTAACACCACGTATATAAAAGATTTTTGCAAGCACGCAGAACGCACAGTACAGGTGCCAAATAAAATGCCTTTTTTTTATATTTCTAGGTACACAGCCGTGTACTAACAGGTCAGACGGTGTGTATTAACACCACGTATATAAAAGATTTTTGCAGGCACGCAGAACGCACAGTACAGGTGCCAAATAAAATGCCTTTTTTTTTAATATTTCTAGGTACACAGCCGTGTACTAACAGGTCAGACGGTGTGTATTAACACCACGTATATAAAAGATTTTTGCAAGCACGCAGAACGCACAGTACAGGTGCCAAATAAAATGCCTTTTTTTTTATATTTCTAGGTACACAGCCGTGTACTAACAGGTCAGACGGTGTGTATTAACACCACGTATATAAAAGATTTTTGCAAGCACGCAGAACGCACAGTACAGGTGCCAAATAAAATGCCTTTTTTTTAATATTTCTAGGTACACAGCCGTGTACTAACAGGTCAGACGGTGTGTATTAACACCACGTATATAAAAGATTTTTGCAAGCACGCAGAACGCACAGTACAGGTGCCAAATAAAATGCCTTTTTTTTAATATTTCTAGGTACACAGCCGTGTACTAACAGGTCAGACGGTGTGTATTAACACCACGTATATAAAAGATTTTTGCAAGCACGCAGAACGCACAGTACAGGTGCCAAATAAAATGCCTTTTTTTTTAATATTTCTAGGTACACAGCCGTGTACTAACAGGTCAGACGGTGTGTATTAACACCACGTATATAAAAGATTTTTGCAAGCACGCAGAACGCACAGTACAGGTGCCAAATAAAATGCCTTTTTTTTAATATTTCTAGGTACACAGCCGTGTACTAACAGGTCAGACGGTGTGTATTAACACCACGTATATAAAAGATTTTTGCAAGCACGCAGAACGCACAGTACAGGTGCCAAATAAAATGCCTTTTTTTTAAATATTTCTAGGTACACAGCCGTGTACTAACAGGTCAGACGGTGTGTATTAACACCACGTATATAAAAGATTTTTGCAAGCACGCAGAACGCACAGTACAGGTGCCAAATAAAATGCCTTTTTTTTATATTTCTAGGTACACAGCCGTGTACTAACAGGTCAGACGGTGTGTATTAACACCACGTATATAAAAGATTTTTGCAAGCACGCAGAACGCACAGTACAGGTGCCAAATAAAATGCCTTTTTTTTAATATTTCTAGGTACACAGCCGTGTACTAACAGGTCAGACGGTGTGTATTAACACCACGTATATAAAAGATTTTTGCAAGCACGCAGAACGCACAGTACAGGTGCCAAATAAAATGCCTTTTTTTTAATATTTCTAGGTACACAGCCGTGTACTAACAGGTCAGACGGTGTGTATTAACACCACGTATATAAAAGATTTTTGCAAGCACGCAGAACGCACAGTACAGGTGCCAAATAAAATGCCTTTTTTTTAATATTTCTAGGTACACAGCCGTGTACTAACAGGTCAGACGGTGTGTATTAACACCACGTATATAAAAGATTTTTGCAAGCACGCAGAACGCACAGTACAGGTGCCAAATAAAATGCCTTTTTTTTAATATTTCTAGGTACACAGCCGTGTACTAACAGGTCAGACGGTGTGTATTAACACCACGTATATAAAAGATTTTTGCAAGCACGCAGAACGCACAGTACAGGTGCCAAATAAAATGCCTTTTTTTTAATATTTCTAGGTACACAGCCGTGTACTAACAGGTCAGACGGTGTGTATTAACACCACGTATATAAAAGATTTTTGCAAGCACGCAGAACGCACAGTACAGGTGCCAAATAAAATGCCTTTTTTTTATATTTCTAGGTACACAGCCGTGTACTAACAGGTCAGACGGTGTGTATTAACACCACGTATATAAAAGATTTTTGCAAGCACGCAGAACGCACAGTACAGGTGCCAAATAAAATGCCTTTTTTTTAATATTTCTAGGTACACAGCCGTGTACTAACAGGTCAGACGGTGTGTATTAACACCACGTATATAAAAGATTTTTGCAAGCACGCAGAACGCACAGTACAGGTGCCAAATAAAATGCCTTTTTTTTATATTTCTAGGTACACAGCCGTGTACTAACAGGTCAGACGGTGTGTATTAACACCACGTATATAAAAGATTTTTGCAAGCACGCAGAACGCACAGTACAGGTGCCAAATAAAATGCCTTTTTTTTAATATTTCTAGGTACACAGCCGTGTACTAACAGGTCAGACGGTGTGTATTAACACCACGTATATAAAAGATTTTTGCAAGCACGCAGAACGCACAGTACAGGTGCCAAATAAAATGCCTTTTTTTTAATATTTCTAGGTACACAGCCGTGTACTAACAGGTCAGACGGTGTGTATTAACACCACGTATATAAAAGATTTTTGCAAGCACGCAGAACGCACAGTACAGGTGCCAAATAAAATGCCTTTTTTTTAATATTTCTAGGTACACAGCCGTGTACTAACAGGTCAGACGGTGTGTATTAACACCACGTATATAAAAGATTTTTGCAAGCACGCAGAACGCACAGTACAGGTGCCAAATAAAATGCCTTTTTTTTAATATTTCTAGGTACACAGCCGTGTACTAACAGGTCAGACGGTGTGTATTAACACCACGTATATAAAAGATTTTTGCAAGCACGCAGAACGCACAGTACAGGTGCCAAATAAAATGCCTTTTTTTTAATATTTCTAGGTACACAGCCGTGTACTAACAGGTCAGACGGTGTGTATTAACACCACGTATATAAAAGATTTTTGCAAGCACGCAGAACGCACAGTACAGGTGCCAAATAAAATGCCTTTTTTTTATATTTCTAGGTACACAGCCGTGTACTAACAGGTCAGACGGTGTGTATTAACACCACGTATATAAAAGATTTTTGCAAGCACGCAGAACGCACAGTACAGGTGCCAAATAAAATGCCTTTTTTTTAATATTTCTAGGTACACAGCCGTGTACTAACAGGTCAGACGGTGTGTATTAACACCACGTATATAAAAGATTTTTGCAAGCACGCAGAACGCACAGTACAGGTGCCAAATAAAATGCCTTTTTTTTAATATTTCTAGGTACACAGCCGTGTACTAACAGGTCAGACGGTGTGTATTAACACCACGTATATAAAAGATTTTTGCAAGCACGCAGAACGCACAGTACAGGTGCCAAATAAAATGCCTTTTTTTTAATATTTCTAGGTACACAGCCGTGTACTAACAGGTCAGACGGTGTGTATTAACACCACGTATATAAAAGATTTTTGCAAGCACGCAGAACGCACAATACAGGTGCCAAATAAAATGCCTTTTTTTTATATTTCTAGGTACACAGCCGTGTACTAACAGGTCAGACGGTGTGTATTAACACCACGTATATAAAAGATTTTTGCAAGCACGCAGAACGCACAGTACAGGTGCCAAATAAAATGCCTTTTTTTTATATTTCTAGGTACACAGCCGTGTACTAACAGGTCAGACGGTGTGTATTAACACCACGTATATAAAAGATTTTTGCAAGCACGCAGAACGCACAGTACAGGTGCCAAATAAAATGCCTTTTTTTTAATATTTCTAGGTACACAGCCGTGTACTAACAGGTCAGACGGTGTGTATTAACACCACGTATATAAAAGATTTTTGCAAGCACGCAGAACGCACAGTACAGGTGCCAAATAAAATGCCTTTTTTTTAATATTTCTAGGTACACAGCCGTGTACTAACAGGTCAGACGGTGTGTATTAACACCACGTATATAAAAGATTTTTGCAAGCACGCAGAACGCACAGTACAGGTGCCAAATAAAATGCCTTTTTTTTATATTTCTAGGTACACAGCCGTGTACTAACAGGTCAGACGGTGTGTATTAACACCACGTATATAAAAGATTTTTGCAAGCACGCAGAACGCACAGTACAGGTGCCAAATAAAATGCCTTTTTTTTAATATTTCTAGGTACACAGCCGTGTACTAACAGGTCAGACGGTGTGTATTAACACCACGTATATAAAAGATTTTTGCAAGCACGCAGAACGCACAGTACAGGTGCCAAATAAAATGCCTTTTTTTTAATATTTCTAGGTACACAGCCGTGTACTAACAGGTCAGACGGTGTGTATTAACACCACGTATATAAAAGATTTTTGCAAGCACGCAGAACGCACAGTACAGGTGCCAAATAAAATGCCTTTTTTTTAATATTTCTAGGTACACAGCCGTGTACTAACAGGTCAGACGGTGTGTATTAACACCACGTATATAAAAGATTTTTGCAAGCACGCAGAACGCACAGTACAGGTGCCAAATAAAATGCCTTTTTTTTATATTTCTAGGTACACAGCCGTGTACTAACAGGTCAGACGGTGTGTATTAACACCACGTATATAAAAGATTTTTGCAAGCACGCAGAACGCACAGTACAGGTGCCAAATAAAATGCCTTTTTTTTAATATTTCTAGGTACACAGCCGTGTACTAACAGGTCAGACGGTGTGTATTAACACCACGTATATAAAAGATTTTTGCAAGCACGCAGAACGCACAGTACAGGTGCCAAATAAAATGCCTTTTTTTTAATATTTCTAGGTACACAGCCGTGTACTAACAGGTCAGACGGTGTGTATTAACACCACGTATATAAAAGATTTTTGCAAGCACGCAGAACGCACAGTACAGGTGCCAAATAAAATGCCTTTTTTTTATATTTCTAGGTACACAGCCGTGTACTAACAGGTCAGACGGTGTGTATTAACACCACGTATATAAAAGATTTTTGCAAGCACGCAGAACGCACAGTACAGGTGCCAAATAAAATGCCTTTTTTTTAATATTTCTAGGTACACAGCCGTGTACTAACAGGTCAGACGGTGTGTATTAACACCACGTATATAAAAGATTTTTGCAAGCACGCAGAACGCACAGTACAGGTGCCAAATAAAATGCCTTTTTTTTAATATTTCTAGGTACACAGCCGTGTACTAACAGGTCAGACGGTGTGTATTAACACCACGTATATAAAAGATTTTTGCAAGCACGCAGAACGCACAGTACAGGTGCCAAATAAAATGCCTTTTTTTTAATATTTCTAGGTACACAGCCGTGTACTAACAGGTCAGACGGTGTGTATTAACACCACGTATATAAAAGATTTTTGCAAGCACGCAGAACGCACAGTACAGGTGCCAAATAAAATGCCTTTTTTTTAATATTTCTAGGTACACAGCCGTGTACTAACAGGTCAGACGGTGTGTATTAACACCACGTATATAAAAGATTTTTGCAAGCACGCAGAACGCACAGTACAGGTGCCAAATAAAATGCCTTTTTTTTATATTTCTAGGTACACAGCCGTGTACTAACAGGTCAGACGGTGTGTATTAACACCACGTATATAAAAGATTTTTGCAAGCACGCAGAACGCACAGTACAGGTGCCAAATAAAATGCCTTTTTTTTTATATTTCTAGGTACACAGCCGTGTACTAACAGGTCAGACGGTGTGTATTAACACCACGTATATAAAAGATTTTTGCAAGCACGCAGAACGCACAGTACAGGTGCCAAATAAAATGCCTTTTTTTTAATATTTCTAGGTACACAGCCGTGTACTAACAGGTCAGACGGTGTGTATTAACACCACGTATATAAAAGATTTTTGCAAGCACGCAGAACGCACAGTACAGGTGCCAAATAAAATGCCTTTTTTTTAATATTTCTAGGTACACAGCCGTGTACTAACAGGTCAGACGGTGTGTATTAACACCACGTATATAAAAGATTTTTGCAAGCACGCAGAACGCACAGTACAGGTGCCAAATAAAATGCCTTTTTTTTAATATTTCTAGGTACACAGCCGTGTACTAACAGGTCAGACGGTGTGTATTAACACCACGTATATAAAAGATTTTTGCAAGCACGCAGAACGCACAGTACAGGTGCCAAATAAAATGCCTTTTTTTTTAATATTTCTAGGTACACAGCCGTGTACTAACAGGTCAGACGGTGTGTATTAACACCACGTATATAAAAGATTTTTGCAAGCACGCAGAACGCACAGTACAGGTGCCAAATAAAATGCCTTTTTTTTAATATTTCTAGGTACACAGCCGTGTACTAACAGGTCAGACGGTGTGTATTAACACCACGTATATAAAAGATTTTTGCAAGCACGCAGAACGCACAGTACAGGTGCCAAATAAAATGCCTTTTTTTTTATATTTCTAGGTACACAGCCGTGTACTAACAGGTCAGACGGTGTGTATTAACACCACGTATATAAAAGATTTTTGCAAGCACGCAGAACGCACAATACAGGTGCCAAATAAAATGCCTTTTTTTTAATATTTCTAGGTACACAGCCGTGTACTAACAGGTCAGACGGTGTGTATTAACACCACGTATATAAAAGATTTTTGCAAGCACGCAGAACGCACAGTACAGGTGCCAAATAAAATGCCTTTTTTTTAATATTTCTAGGTACACAGCCGTGTACTAACAGGTCAGACGGTGTGTATTAACACCACGTATATAAAAGATTTTTGCAAGCACGCAGAACGCACAGTACAGGTGCCAAATAAAATGCCTTTTTTTTATATTTCTAGGTACACAGCCGTGTACTAACAGGTCAGACGGTGTGTATTAACACCACGTATATAAAAGATTTTTGCAAGCACGCAGAACGCACAGTACAGGTGCCAAATAAAATGCCTTTTTTTTAATATTTCTAGGTACACAGCCGTGTACTAACAGGTCAGACGGTGTGTATTAACACCACGTATATAAAAGATTTTTGCAAGCACGCAGAACGCACAGTACAGGTGCCAAATAAAATGCCTTTTTTTTAATATTTCTAGGTACACAGCCGTGTACTAACAGGTCAGACGGTGTGTATTAACACCACGTATATAAAAGATTTTTGCAAGCACGCAGAACGCACAATACAGGTGCCAAATAAAATGCCTTTTTTTTATATTTCTAGGTACACAGCCGTGTACTAACAGGTCAGACGGTGTGTATTAACACCACGTATATAAAAGATTTTTGCAAGCACGCAGAACGCACAGTACAGGTGCCAAATAAAATGCCTTTTTTTAATATTTCTAGGTACACAGCCGTGTACTAACAGGTCAGACGGTGTGTATTAACACCACGTATATAAAAGATTTTTGCAAGCACGCAGAACGCACAGTACAGGTGCCAAATAAAATGCCTTTTTTTTATATTTCTAGGTACACAGCCGTGTACTAACAGGTCAGACGGTGTGTATTAACACCACGTATATAAAAGATTTTTGCAAGCACGCAGAACGCACAGTACAGGTGCCAAATAAAATGCCTTTTTTTTATATTTCTAGGTACACAGCCGTGTACTAACAGGTCAGACGGTGTGTATTAACACCACGTATATAAAAGATTTTTGCAAGCACGCAGAACGCACAGTACAGGTGCCAAATAAAATGCCTTTTTTTTATATTTCTAGGTACACAGCCGTGTACTAACAGGTCAGACGGTGTGTATTAACACCACGTATATAAAAGATTTTTGCAAGCACGCAGAACGCACAGTACAGGTGCCAAATAAAATGCCTTTTTTTTAAATATTTCTAGGTACACAGCCGTGTACTAACAGGTCAGACGGTGTGTATTAACACCATGTATATAAAAGAGTTTTGCAAGCACGCAGAACGCACAGTACAGGTGCCAAATAAAAGGCCTTTTTTTTAATATTTCTAGGTACACAGCCGTGTACTAACAGGTCAGACGGTGGGTATTTACACCTGGTATACAAAAAGGGTATTGCAGGCACACAGAACCCAGAACACTAGAGCCAAAGAAACTGTATTTAAAAAAAAAAAATGTACACAGCCGTATACTGCCAGAAGATCAGATGGTGCATATACACACTAGGTATATAACAGGGTTTTGCAGCCAAAAAGAACGCAGAACAGTAGTGCCAAATATAGTTTGGTATGTAGCAGAGCACCTAATACACCACTAATGCCTCTCTCTGTCCCTACTCCAGCAGCTGTCCCTGAATACAGCAGCCGTTCTCTGCAGAGTGTATATGGTAGTAAAGCTATCACTGTACTGCACTATAGTAGCCCTGATAAGGGCTTTTAATCACGCTCCTGCCTGTCCAACAGCTAAAACCTATCTCTCCCTTCTCCAGCCTCTGTCCCTGACTAAGTTCACGCAGCATATGCGAACGAGCAGGAAGACCTGAGTTTTTAATATTCGAGGTCATGTGGTTTTTCCAGCCAATCCATGTAGACGCCGTTTTCGCGCTGCCAGCGTGCTCCACGGGCCTGTCATACCCCCCCCTGCATGGTGATTGGTGGAAAAAGAGCGCCAGGGAAGGTGGGAGGGGAAACGAATTCTAAGTGCGCCATCGCCGTTATACTCGATCGAAATCGAGTATGCCGAATAGCGTAGTATTCGATCGAATACCGGCTCGATCGAACACTACTCGCTCATCTCTACATAGGATGTCTCGATAGTAGTTGAGTTTATTATACCTCTCAGCTGGTGAAACAAATAGGCCTCCATTTTGGCCTGGTCTCACGGGTCTAACATTGTGGAGAGCCAGGAGTTATCCCTCTGCTGAAGGGTGATAATGTGGCTGTCACTACTCAAGCAACTGCCTGCATCTCCACTGCATACTGCCATGGTCTTTTGGGGCCATGTGTCTGGTCTTAGTCATCGCTCTCCAGCTCCTCATGCTCCTCCAGCTTCTCCTGCACTTCTAAACATCACTTGCCTGGCAGAAGGAACAGCAAAAGGGCACAGAGCTTATTCCTGGACCATGCTGAGTTTGGAGTCAGAGGAACTCATAGACTCCTGGCTGTGCGTGTCTGATGTTAGTTGAGATGATGCTGAAGACCGAGTCAACCATTCCAGGACAGCAGGATTGGTCGTCAAAACATGACCACTGGATGACAGTGGCAGCTCTGGCCTGTTGCTGCAGCCACCCTCCCCCCTTATTCTGCTGCTAGTTCTGCCAGCTACAGCAACATTTGTGCCGCTACCAGTTCCTTTGGAGGGCCCTGGCACCTGTCTGTTGGACATACTTTACAGGAACAGTAATGTATACATAATATAAGTTATTCAATGTAAATGTGGACACCCCAATAATAGTAATATTAGCTTATTCACTCCAATTTGAGAATCAAGGCCTAATGGAATTGCATATCAATTTCACAAGGTGGACACCCCATTAAGCCTGAGTTCACACTTCAGTTATTTGATCAGTTATTTCCACCAATTATTGTGAGCCCAAACTAGGTGCGGGTCAAAAACACAGAATAGGTGCAGATCATTCCAATATACCTTATCCCTGAGTAGGCTTCACAATAACTGATGGAAATAACTGAGCAAATAACTGAATGAAATAAATAAATGAAAAAGCTTATTCACCCCAATTTGAGAATCAAGGCCTAATGTAATTGCTCACCTATGAAACAAGGTGGACACCCCAATATTAGTAACAATAGGCAGCTTATTCACCCCAATTTGAAAATCAAGGCCTAATGGAATTGCTTATCTATTTAATCACATGGACGCCCGAATAACAGGAAAAATACACACCTTATTTTCCCCAATTTGAGAATCAAGGCATAATGGAATTACTTATCTATTAAATAAGATAGATACTTCAATAACAGTTAAATTATACAGCTTATTCACCCCAATTTGAGAATCATAGCGTAATAGAATTGCTTATCTATTTAACAAGGGGGACACCCCAATAACAGTTAAATTATACAGCTTATTCACCCCAATTCGAGAAGCAAGGAGTAATGGATTTGCTTATCCATATTTATACTATATTGGACTGTAGTATTCATGTTAAATTGCTGTGTTGGCACTTAGCGATAAATAAGTAGGCTGTAGGGTTGCAGTTTTTGGCACTCGGTCTTCAAAAAGTTGTCCCTGCACTGTTCCTGCAGTCGTCCTATCCAATATTACTCAATTAAAGGCTTTTTGAACATGTTTTTTCCTATGCTCAGCTCACAGTGAAATGGCTGACATTGCATGGAATGAGGCTTTTATAGGGCTGTGACATCAAAGGGCTGGCTAGCTGCTGACTGCCTGTCGGCATGACATTATGGGTGATCTCATGTTCCCGGGCTTCCTTCTTACTTTCACTTTGTAACACATGTAGCAGCCATTTTAAAAAAGTGATAAGCGAAGTGTTGAAAAATTTTAACATTTGTTTACAAACATCTGTTTCTCTAGAGACACCTAGTAGTAAAGGAATCCAGGTACTAACCAGGGCTCCTTCAGGAGCCCCATAGCAGACACATATTCTGTCTCAATGGCACAAACCCTCTTGCTTTGCATAAGTTGGTCATGTTTCTGCTTTATGAATTTTATGAATGATAATTTTTATTGAAAATTTAACATTTCAAAACAAGCTAAACATCTCTTGATATTTAATATACAAGACACCTTGAAACTATTAAAAAATATGGAAAATGTAGTAAGTGCTGGGGAAAAAAATAGCAAAAGACCTTAGTTCTTTTCTCAACAGTTTAGCCATGAAGAAACTCCTGTTGAAACAAAAATTCAACCCCTGTCGGACACCTATAATGGCCACATTCCAACTGTGAAAGCTCCTGTTGCTTTCTTTCAGGAAACCTGATTTCCAAGGAACCCCAAAGTTCTGCAAAAACCTGGTTTTATGCCTCAATTAATTAGTCTACAATATTTTATAAGCATGTCAATTTTCAGGTCAGCACATCAGCTGTTATCTGGGGGGATCAAAATCTATTCTCTGCATAAACGAGCATCTACAAAGCTCAACTGTCTACAAGTTTTTTTAATTTATCCTCTAGTACCTCACTTGCATTTCTGTGACCTTAGACTCTATTAAGATCGAGGAGCTCCAGTGTTTTTCTGTGTAATCTGAAGCATTATCACAGCATGAATTATGATAAATAAAAGTATGACCAAAAGCAATCTACTCTGTGTTCCTACAAATGAGTGGACACCAACTGGTTTAGAAAACTCAAAACCTTTGCTCTACCCTTGCAAGAAATAGGATTTTATTATGTTTGCACAGATCAGGTGATAACATTTCACTGTGTAGAGCTTAGTGGCTTGGACTCAGCATGAAACACGTAGAATGCAAATTCTCTTTTCTTTTAATGTAGCAATGTCTTTGGGTGTGACATTTATGTGGAAGCTGTGGAACAGAAATGGGACAATCATAATATTGCTTTGTTTTTCATGAATAATCAAAGTATGACATGAAACTTTAGATAAAGTAATATATGCATTCACCCATACATACTTAGGCTACTTTCACACTAGCGTTTTTAAATTCCGGTATTGAGTTCCGTCATAGGGGCTCAATACCGGAAAAAAACGCTTCAGTTTTGTCCCCATTCATTGTCAATGGGGACAAAACTGAACTGAAGACAACGGAATGCTCCTGAAAGCATTCCGTTCCGTCTTCAGACCGGAGAACAAACCGCAGCATGCTGCGGTTTTCTCTCCGGTCCAAGCATCCGCACCAAGACAGATCCGGAATGTCCCCCAATGCAAGTCAATGGGGACGGATCCGTTTGGTGTGACACTCCAGTAATCCGGATCTGTCCTCCATTGACTTGCAATGGGGGTCATTCCGGATCCGGCTACACAGAAATACATACAGACATACATACATACATACATACACATACATTACATACTCACATACTCCAGGCAGGGACGCCGGCAGCATGTCTTCACGCGCCTCCCGTGCGCAGCTATGACGTTTCCCCACTGCGCCCAGCAGAGGGCGCTGTGGGGAATCGTCATCACTGCGCGCAGGAGGCGCGTGAAGACGTGCTGCCGGCGTCCCGGGCTGGAGTATGTAAGTATGTATGTGTTTGTATGTATGTATGTATGTGTTTGTGTGTGTATGTCTGTATGTATTTCTGTCCCAATGTCTGTCAACATGTGTGGGGCCGGAGCGCTGCTCCGGCTCCACACATGTATCAGTGGCAGCACGGATCCGTTGGCACCCTTTAGGTGCCGGATCCGTGCTGCCGCTAGTTTGAAAGAGGCCTAAGCTATTATTGGCCAAACCTGCAATTCTTGGTGGAGCTGGTTGACAGTCCAATGTGTATTGGGAGCTTGTGACTCTTCCCAAGAGATATCAGGGAATAATAGGATCAAAGTCTGGTCAATTTGGGAGCCTCCAACTCTCCCAAACAGATGATGTCTGGGAAGAAAAGGTTGGGCTTTTTGAATTTTAACATCCAATACTTTTGTTCTCTCAGGAGATAAACTGCCACCAGAGGTGTCTGGAAGCAGTTTTTTCCTTTCTCCCCACTAAAAACACATACCTACATGGCCGAACTGAGCATGTATATGTATGGAAAAGATAGCTGTTGGCCAAATGATATCAATGGTTTATGAGCACTTCTGTTCTCTTTTAGTTCCTCTTTCTTATTGTATTTTAATTCATGTATTGCCCTAAATGTGTATTGATTATTTTACACCTTCTATCTTGTCCCTTTTGTTGTGGTTTTTCTTTTTGTCAGTATTAATAATGATATTCTGTAGTCCAAGTAATGCCCCAAGTTTATGGATGAAAACAATCCATAACTAAGGGATGTTTACTCTTGCACAAAAGATCATGCGCAATTTCTTTGTTAAAATTCTCTTTCCACCAAATAAATATGGTAATTCTGTGGAGCAAGAGGAGATGAGTAGTGTCGAACACCGCGTGTGCTCGAGCGCCATGCTCGAGTCCCCTCCCTGCACATTTCTTGGCTGCTACGCAGCCAATCAGCATGTGGGGTAGTACTGGCATTTACTGTAATGCTGTAGCCATGTTGGCTACTGGCATTACAGTGATTGGCTGGCCGGGAACACGTCATCGGGTGCTATATAGCACCCGGTGACATGTGACCCAGCTCAGTCTTAGTCAGGAAGAGCTGCTGCAAAGAGGGACAGATAGTGTAGGGATGGGAATTTTTTAGGCAGGGTTAGTTTTTCTGTTCAAAAGACCTTTTAAGGACTATTGTTTCATCTGGCTGCAATATATATATATTTTTGGGGGGCAAAAATTGTGCAATTGCCTGACCTTAACACCACCTGTGCTGCGTGTGCTGTATAACGTTTGTGTATCTTAAATACCTGACATCCAGTGTATTTTTTTCTGCCGCTAATTATGGCGACATTACCTGCGCAGTGTCTGCTGTATAACGTTTGTGTGTCCTAAATATCTGTGACATCCAGTGTATTTTTTTCTGCCGCTAATCAAGGCGACATTACCTGCGCAGCGTCTGCTGTATAGCTTTTCTGTTTCCTAAATACCTGTAACATCCAGTGTATTTTTTTTCTGCCGCTAATCAAGGTGACATTACCTGTGCAGCGTCTGCTGTATAACGTTTGCGTATCCTAAATACCTATAACATCCAGTGTATTTTTTTCTGCCACTAATCACAGCGACATTCCCTGCGCTGCGTCTGCTGTATAACGTTTGCGCATTCTAAATATTTCTGACATTCAGAGTAATTTTTTCTGCCTTGACGACGATATTACCTGCACTACATCTGCTGTATAACGTTTTAACATCCTAAATACCTGTGACATTCAGTGTAATTTCCTTACAACTTTTCCTCTAAAATCGATTTTATCTTCGGTTTTGGGCATATTATTGTCATTATGTAAAAGTGGCGTAATACTCAGACAACATCATTCCCAGCAGCGACTTGGGAGTCAAAGATGCATTCAGACATCCTCCACATGCTGTTCCCAAACCATTTCAGTGGTGTTTCCACCATTTTCTGACCTTTTCCTGTGAACCAGAAACCCTCCCCACTTCAGAGCAGGAGGTGCCTGGTTTAGTGCTCTGGTCCTCCAATTGACTTCCATTGTGCTCGGGTGCTCTGTAGAGCACTCGAGCATCACCAAGTGTTCTACCCGAGCACCAGAGCACTTTGGTGCTCGATCAACACTAGAGATGAGCCATTGGTAGAAATCACTGGTGCCACTTATCCAAAAAGAAACAAGAAAAACCTACAGTAACCTGCCTGCATTGATTTTACGAGCTGCACCCAGTGGCAGATATTTCGGTAAGATATTTACGTAAATTCATTTCTTCATTTTCTGCTTCTTTTTATTCATGATCATTTTGCTTATTTTATAATATAGAGTAAGACATCTAGACAACAATCCACAATTCCAGCGAAAATGGTCTTCTATATGGAAGGTACTCTGAAAGAAGTTGGCGAATAAACATAGGATATAAACACACAATTATCCTATAAATGTGTGGTTGTCTTTATAAATGATCATCACGTGCAGATTTTGACTTCACCTTTCTATCTTCGTACATTTATTTTATATTTGGCCATTTAAATGTAGCCCGCAAAACAAGGTTCCGTTTCCTACCTAAGATCCTAGCTGCAAAAAAACAGTTTTGTTTTTTTTTCAAATCTTCTAGTGGCTTTCCAATGTAGTTTGTACTATTATTTCACAAAACACTTGGACAGACTTTATAAAAATAAGCAGTCAGTGCCCTTTTTAGTGAAAAACAAAGAACATAACAGCTTGAAACTGTAGGAGGTTTTAGTAATTTGTCTGAGACGATCTAGGAAACTTGAATTTAATACTTTATAAAAAATACTTTTATTGCAAAATATATTACTGAGGCATCTTGTACTACCCTACAGTGTACAAAATCAAATTATTCAATTTAACAGATGCAAAATCCAGTTGTGTAAAATGGATTGGTTATCTTAATAAGCTACTGTAGTTAAGGGAAGCTACAGGTCTATACTCTTGACAGCCAAAATGGCACAAAAATTTTGCCATTTTGTTTACTGGAGGAGATTAACCCCTTCACGACCGCCGCCGTACATGTACGGCGCGCGGGCGGTGTGGGGACATGACGCCCGCTCGCGGGTGCGGCGGGCGTCATGGCCGGCAAGTCTCTGCTGTTTCTAACAGCAGAGACTTGCCGCATCTTACCTCCGTCTGCGGAGACTTCCAGGGCCTTCTGATGCCGTGATCACACGTGATCACGGCATCAGGATGCGTCTGAACCCGGAAGCCCACGCTTCCGGGTGGTGTACAGACGCCCCGATTGGCCAATCGGGGTGTCTGTACACCATATGAAAACTGTAATCCTCGCTGGTGAGGATTACAGTTTTCAAACTGCAATTCTTATTCTGGCCACTAGATGGCAGGCCAGGATAAGAAATGAGCAATTCATGGTTTTAACTGCATCTAGTAAATCCATGATTGCTCATAAAGAAAAAAAACAAAACACAATAGATCAGATGATATTTGAGCTTTAAAATAATCACAGAAAAATTAAAAAAAAATGTTAAAAAATATATAAAAAATAAAAAAGATATAAAAGTTCAAATCACCCCCCTTTCCGTATAAGTAAAAAATAAATACCTAAATAACAATAAATATAGACATCATGGGTATCACCGTGACCGAAAACGCCCGTACTTTTAAAATATAAAAAAAATTTCAATACGGCGAATTGTGTGGCGGAAAAAAGCGTCCAAATGGCGATTCGCAGTTTTTTGTCCCTTTTTTTTTCTAAAAAAAATTAAATAAAAAGTGATCAAAAAGTCATACACACCCCAGAATGGTATCAATAAAAACTTCAGACCGCCCCGCAAAAAATGAGCCCCCATACAGCTCTGTACACATAAATACCAAAAAGTTATAGGTGTCAATATATGACAAGGAAAAAAAAAAAAAAAAAGGGCAACTTTCTAATTATTTTATCACCATCTAAACGCAGGAAAAACTATACATATTAGGTATTGCCGGATTCGTACTGACCAGTAGAATGAAAGTAACGGATCAGTTTTAATGCACATCGAATGCTGTAAATAAGAAACCCGTAGAACTGTAGCGGAATAGCGTTTTCTTTGCAATTTCACCCGGTTTGGAATTTTTTTCCTGCTTCCCACTACACCGTATGCAATATTAAATGGTGGCGTTGGAAAGTACAACTTGTCCCGCAAACAACAAGCCCTCATACAGCTATGTGAACAGAAAAATAAAAGAGTTATGGCTGTTTGAAGGCAGGGAGCGCAAAACGAAAATGCAGAACCGAAAAAAGCTCCGGTCGTGAAAGGGTTAAAGGGGTTGGCCCATCTGGGACATTTATGGCATATCGCTAAGATATGTCATGAATGTCAGATAGATGCAGTTCCCACATCTGGGTCTCTCTCCTATCTCCAGGATGGAACCCCCAAAGTGAACAGAGAGCAGCCTCGCATTGGCTGCCTTCCTCTTTTCACCACTCTAGGAATTCCAAAAATAGATGATCCAGTTATGAATGGACAGTGGCTTTGCTTGCACAGTGCGCTCTCCATTGACAGCTATTGGACTATCTCTAACTCCCATAGCAATGAGTGGAGAGCATGCCATGCATGTGCGGTGTGCTGTCCATCACTTTGGGGAGTCTTCCTCTCTAGATAGAGGCAGGTTACAGAGGTGGGATCCACACCTATCTGACATTGATGGCATATTCAATCAATATTCATTCAATGTCCCAGATGGGCTAACTCCTTTAACGAATAATTGAACACATAGTTTATGAGATCAGAGTATCCATGACTCTTACAAAGCACAGCATATTACAGAGCTTGTCCAAGTTATATTAAAATCTACCCAGTGCCCCTAAATGTAATGAAATAAACCTTATACTCACCACTTAATCTGCAACTGTTTCCAACACTTCTGCTCTGGTCCTCGCCTCAAGTTTCTGCTTATAGGTGGCAGCTGTGATTTAGCTGCATATGGAATATGACAACTGCAGCCATTCACTGGCCTTAGCGATATACAGCATGAGATTGCAGAGACCAGTGACACCATGTACCCTTATGTCACAATGCTGTCTGTAAACAGAAACCAGAAGTGAGTACTGGAACCGCAGTGCTGGAAATGGCAGGGGATTAAGTGGTGTCTTTTATCAGTCACATTTTGGTGCTGGGTAGATTTTCATTAACTTAGACAACCCCATTAAAAGATCTGCTTAAGTAAATAATGTTACAATGGCTTGATATTTTTCTTTTCCTACCTATGATGGCCTCAGAGCAATATTGTGCCTCTGCCTTCTCCATGGATCAAGCCAAAATCATAACATTTCCATTTGTTTTGTAAATCCATCTGTTTTGTAAATTCGAAAGAGAACTACCACAGCTTTGATTGTGACAGTTTTTGGTTGTCAGAAAGTGTGAAAACTATTGTATTTACTACAAAATGAAAGGGATATACATTACTTCAGAATGAATATTAACTACAAGTAGGAGTATCTTGCACTGCTTAATACTGGAATCATATATCAAAGGTCTGGTGTCTCTTGTAGCCTCAGAGGTTCAGCTAAAAAAAATTAGTTACAACAGTTTAAAGAGGACCTGTCATATTCTCATAGAATTGCAAGTGAAGTGGCTGCATACCTTGCAGCTCATTCTTCCATAACTATTTTTTCTTTTTTTCTTCTAGCCTTGATTCAACTGCTAAGGCCATTAGATTAGGCACCTGATACCAGTTAATTGTCAGGTGGGTGGTACATGAGGAGAAGTTCAATTAACACTGTGCGCTGGGAACCTCCCACTTGCTAATTCATTGCTATTTGGTCCCAAAACTATTTGCACAAATAGCAGATGAACATGTGAGGCTAGAATAAAAATTTTAAAAAGTAATGTTGCTACTGAAGATGTGGATGAAAAGGTGTGCACTTCATTGTAATTCTGAGGATGTAATTGGTCTACTTTAAACTTTTATTAGAAACCTTTTTTTTTTCATTTCAAGAACAAATTTGGGGTTTCAAAATGGAGAAAAAAATGTTTTAAAATTCACCTTACCAATAGTGGAATAGGCCAGGCCATCTGTAGAGAAGTCATTTTTGAGGCATCAGATTATGTTTCTCTGCTTCAGGGCATCTAGATGTGATGCACTGAAGATAATTAAGAACTGACATTTCTTGTCACTAGCTATTTATCTCCTAAAACTGCAGCCTTGCTGTCCTCCCCAAAATTATGAATTTATCTGCAAATATTTGTTTTCTACTCTTATACAGTATATTCAATGTGATTTGCAAACTTGTATTCACTAGATACTTGTGTTAGAAAATAACATTTTTAAGAACTCTTTAAGAAAAAAAATATCATGAATTACTTTGAACTGGTTTGTTGCAAATTTTGTATAAAAATGAAATGGTTTAATCAACTAGACGTTAATATGATTAAAGTGGTCATCAAACATTTAATCCATCCATAATGATTCTCATAATGAACAGGACATCAAGAAGATAAATCAATAGAGGGAACCTTCTCAAAAAAGTAATGTGTGCAAGTGCCAATATCCTCTTCAGTCACTCATCATTCCAAGATAAACAAGTGTCAACTGGTAAAATAGGAGATTATTATCTTCCAGTTCAACAGTAATTGTGGCAAACAATATAGAACCATCCAAAGAAAAGCCCACAAATATCAAGAATATAGAAAAATCAATACATCCTTAATGATATTGAAAATAATATCTGCAATACACTTATAATTAGGAGGGATTAAAGAACTCCATGCAAACACGGTGCTACCACACATAACACATGCAAATAAGAAATAATTTATAATGTTCTAGGGGTCAACAGATCCCTGAACATTTACCAAGCATATTGAACCAGACAAGACAAGGGAAAAGCCAAAACAAATACGTTATTTAACAAGACAGAACATAACCAGAATAAACCTGCACAAACAGTTCAGTTACAGTGGCAGATGAAAAACCAAGTGCACCAGTTTGCCTTGGGGCCAAACCCTAAGAATGTTGTCTAAGTGAACCCCATTCTTGACAATATGGTGGGGATAGCCATTCTCGAGGGTCGCTACCTCTTGGGATGGTCCCAGTGCAGTTGGCCAACACCTGCAAGGCAAAAACCACTGGTGAGAGCACCAGTGATCCAGGTACGTACAAAACAGCGAACCAGGCAAACTAACAGGAACCCAGACAAAACCAGAACACAGGACACTGTTCAGACACAAGACATAAGCTGGAACATAGACGAGATCACAGACATGGAACAGGCAGATGCCTGAACCTCATGCGTAATGGATGCATGGTGGTTCAAGACTGAGCTTCAAAGATAAGGGAAACAGGCAGATGCCTGGATCCCATGCGGAATGGATGCATGGCAGTTCAAGACAGAGCTTTACAGACAGGGGACAGGCAGATGTCTGGATCCCATGCAGAATGGATTCATGGTGATCACAGACAGAGCTGTACGGACATGACATTGGAACCCATATGAACGGATGCATGGTGTTCCCAGTCAGACAAGTCTAAAGACATGGAAACAAGGTGACATTGTGACAAAGTGACATTATGACAGAGTGACATCGAGACAAGGTGACACCAATGAATTACCAGGCAACCACACAGATCAGGGCAGATGACAGACACCCAGGTCAGGAGCAAACATCCTGCATACAGCCAAGGTGGAGAAAGACTGTCTCAGGCACACAGCTTACAGGTCTATATAGCCAGGACTATTAATGCATCTGATTACCTGATAATCAGACACAGGCACAGAGAAACAATAACCCTACATGAACACAGAGCAAACCAGTAACACAGAGCATACAAATCACAGAAAAAACACAGATACACAGAACACAGTTCACACACAGAAGGCAAAAGCCAGTATGCATGACCCAAGCAACCAGCATGCACTACCCAAGCAAACTAGCATTCATGGGCAGAGGCAGCCAAAATACACAGCAACACGTGTAAACCACAAACTGTCCTGTGATCCTGTGTGCACTATGTCATAATGAGACTAAATATAGGGATTGATACAATATTAAACCCTCACAATTCCAAAAAATGGGAAGCTAAGGCAAAGATATCAAATAAGAGCAATATGCACATAAGAAAAATAGAATATATAGACCAGTATGGAAACACCAAACAACCTCAACGTACAATCCACCTTGATTTCTCCAGTGGTTACACCTTAATGCATCATCTACCCTTAAAAACCAAAAAGTACCAATGAGGTGTGGACATACCTATTTGAACCATAACTAAATAACAACAATGTCTGGTTGTAAGATTATTAAAATATTAAAACCACATATAATACATATATGTATGGGGCTAAGAGGCAGGCACTGCTTGGTAGCACACTAAAGAACTAAGATAGGGATTAGAGATGAGCAAATCTATTTGCCGCTTCGTAGATTCGTATCGAATCGTAAACATTTTCTACTCCGAAGCAAATCCGGATTTTTTGAGATTCGCTCCGTTCGATTCAAAAATGTTCTTAAAGCTTTGTACGCATTCGCTACTTACTTGTCCGATAAATTGTAGGCTAATGCTACGTATAAGTTACTTTATACGCTGATGCGTACAAATTCAGTTAATTAGAGGACTTTTACTGTAAGTTCGTTATTCATGCGGCAAAAAGCCCGGGAAGAAAACGGTCACCTGACCTAGTGGGAAGGGCTTGCTCTGATTGGCTCACAGGCTCGGTAAGCCTGTGACATCAGTTGTGCTGCGACTGCTGAGACGAGCAAAAGCACTGTCTGTGAAGTTCTGTTTCGGAACTGAATTGTAGTGTAATTGTTCTGGGCATCCATAATACATATCAGGGTCAGAGCCAGTGCAGGGCTAGTAATTAATCAGGCAGGGAGAGAGACAAAGACCTGCTACAGGGCCACAGTCAAGTGAAAATGTCTGGCATGTAAAAGCAAAAGAGTTACAGCCAGACCTCGAGCTCCAAAAAAAAGGAGAAGGTGGCACAGGGCAGCAGTGGCAAAGGACATGTAGCCGGAGCTTCTACTTGTAGAATTCGTAATAGTTGGCTACTGTCCACCAGGCTAACCCACCAAGGCACAAAATTGTAGTGGAGGAGAAAGTGGATGAGGGAGTGGAGTGGATGGCACACTCATCTCAATCGCAGCCGGATGATCTGCTTTTTTCTGCTGATACAGTATCATGTAGCCAGGGGTCAGACTCAGAGCGTTCCTCCTGCTCCACCATTCCGCTCCAGCAAAGCACGTCATTTTCTGCCACCTCTCAGTCTTCAGTGCCCCCTCCTAGTGGTGTCCCTTCTGCATTTTATAAAATAAAAGGCCACTGAACGCCACTGCATAATCCGGCAGTTATAGAGGACAGCCTCCCTGAGGATTTCTTAGAGGGCAGTCAGAGTTTGGACTGCCCGGAATTGGAGCTTGGTGGGGAACAGCCTATATTGCAGTCAGAAAAAAGTGGTGGGGAGTCTGATGATGATGTGTTAGACTGGAGGACCTGAGAGGCAGATCGGGCTGGTGAGGACGATTTGATCTCTGAGGAGGAGGGCGGTAGTAGTGGCAGCAACAGAGGGCAGAAGCGAGCTAGGCCCAGGGCCAGGCCTGCCTTGGGAACTAGGTAGACCCCAAGTATGGTTGGGTCAGCACCAGGGTCTAAGCGTGCAAGGGCTACAAGCTTGGCCAGCTGTGGAGGGCGCACGTTGGGTGTGTGGAAGTATTTCACCACTCTGCCGGGGGACATCAGCATGGCCACATGTAATTTCTGTAATTTCTATAAACAGAAATTGAGTTGTGGAAAAGCTACAAATGTAGGGACCACTGCTCTGTGGAACCATCTGAAGCGGCGTCAAGCCGCCAATTTGTGTAACCAAGGTGGATTAGAGCAGCGCATTAATACTGATGAGCTGGCTACTTCTCCCGGGGACCCTTGCGTCAGGCAGGCCACATCCAGGGGCGTAACTAGTACATACACGTCATCATCAAACTCTTGTGTTTCTCCACCTCCTCTTATTCGTCAGCCGTCCATCGCCGAGTGCGTGGCCAGGAAGCAAGTTTACGCAACAAGTAATCCAACAGTGTGCAAACTTAATAGTCACCTGACCAAGTTGCTGGCTGTGCAGTCTCTGCCGTACAATTTAGTTGAGTGCACAGCTTTTAGGGAGCTAATGGCTTGTGCCCAGCCACGCTGGCAGATCCCAAGCCGGCATTATTCTCAAACAAAGCTATCCCCGTCCTTTACTCGCACGTGGCAGACAATATAGTACGCTTCTTGCAGCTGTCTCTATGCAGCACTGTGCACGTCACGGTGGGCATCTGGAGCAGTGCTTATGGCCAGGGGCAATACATGTCCTTTACAGCCCACTGGCTGAATGTATTTAGTGGCAGCGAGGCAGGAACCCCCCAGCTAGCGGGCCAATTGCTTTTGGCACCTCCACGCGCTTTCCTGCAGAAGTAAAGGTTGTCAGCTGGCCCATAAAGTTGCATGCCAAATGTCTCTTGTGTCATGGGCTGTACGAACCCGAACTCCCCAAACAAAAACCCCTAAATTTTGTTGAAATCCAAAAACTGTTGTCTACATCCGCCTCTGTTAGCACTTAGCAGGCGAGCAGCTGTTGTTATACACCGTTCTTAGTTCTATTTAGTATTTTTAAATTTGTTTTGGAGCCTTTCCTCCGAAAAAAAAAAAAATATATATATATATATATATATATATATATATATATATATATAAAAATTAAAAAAGTAAAAATGGTATTAAAATATAAAATTGTTACACTGTTGTTACCTCCGCCTCCTGTTACAAGTTACATTAGCGGAGATTGTTATACTCCACTGCAGTTTGTTACCCCGTCCCCTACTACTACTGGCCGTGGCACCCATGAATAGCCCATATATAATTAGCCCATATATAATTTTCACTGCCTATCTTTACAAGGTAGAATGTTTACAGGCTTGTTGTCCAAACAAGCCAAGCCTTCATTAATCCAGGAAAATGGCCTTTGGACAATTTTTGGAGGCTCCTGCCTAAACAGAAATCCCTGTCTTCTTCACACTAATGTGGGCTCCGGCCTATGCACAATTTTTGGAGGCTTCGGCCTAAACAGACACCCCTGTCTTCTTCACACTATGTCAGGAAGGAATTAAAGGTTTAAAAAAAACACTTAAAACACAGATTTTACAAGAATAATTTTAGTAATAAATAATAACAACTTTGAACAAATAATAAATAATATAATAAACAAAAGAAAGGACAAAAAAAAGGTTACGCCGGCCTTTGCCGACGTCTGGCCATCATCTCCTGCATTTCCCTGAGCTCCAGCTGCACGCCGCAAATAAGCCGGGAGGCAGCCTGGAGCCTGGTCTCAATGTGGCGTAAGGCTGCCTCCACTTCAAAATCAGTGGGGACATCTGTAGCGGTGGAAACAAAATAAAATAATTAGTATGATTGAGTTAAACTGGTTGTTCCATGAAAAAAATTCTAAACTTTCAAACCAGCACCTGAATCAGAGAATACTTTAGCAATTGCATGTTATTAAATATTTGGTATATCTACTGGAACGAGTTATTCAGTGACATGTATCTGTATTAAACCTTTTTTTTTTTGCTTTGAACTGTTCACTGAGAAGGCCACACATGGTCAGTTTGGGGTTTGTACTTATTGGACACCCATAGTGAGTGGTCTTCCCATGGGCCAGGACAAAACTCCTCCCTGCCGGTTGGAGCAACAAAAAATAAAACATAAATTTAACTTATATTTTGATGACAGAAGGTCCACCCATTACACTTTTTATTTTACCTACCTTCTACCTCTGGAAGTTGGGCTGGTGGTATTGGAGGGGCAGGTGGGGTCCTCTCTCGTTGTTGAGGTGGGTGAGAGGGGCTCCTCTGTGGTGCAGCAGCTGTCAAAAAACATTAAATAATGGCATTACATTCAACTCTAATGAACAGTTGTAACTTCTGATGTTGATACATGTGAATTGTTTGGGGCTGGATCCTATTCCTAACCACTAGTGTTCTTATATCACTGCAGCTGCACTCCCACGTAGCCTGGATTAAAAATAAATTAAATATATTTACACTTACTAGAAGCTGCAGGTACTGTAGGGGCCGTCCGGGCATGATGCTGACGGTGACATTGGTGAATCTGTCGTTGACGTTGCTCAGCAACATAAATCCGTACACAATTGTTATGATGACCATTTTTAATACTAACACTGTATACTACTATGAAGATATTATGGGTGAGAGGAGGGCCATATCAATTTTTTTCTTCTAAATGGGTATTTATTGCGATAGATATCATTATTGCAATAAATTTCTTAATATTGTTAACACGGTGGGAATATTTTTGTTATCGCCCACTCACATTAGCTGCAGCATGAGCACGTCTTTGAGTCTGTATGTAGGAGGAAGAAGCGATAACTATGAAGGGGCATATATCTAAGGGTACTTTCTTTCACACTAGCGCATTTGCCTGACACAAATGGGAGAACGGTCAGCCCCATTAACAATAATGGGGGACGGCGCTGATCCGGCTGCTATCCGGCAAGAACGCCGGGAATTAGCAGGACAAATACTGCAGAACAGCCTGCAGGATCACCACCACATATGTGAAAGTAGCCTAAGGAAAATTACTGGGAAGGAGCACGTATTTGAGAATACCTTCACTTGTATGGGTGGAGTTAGAGGCGTGGCCTAGCATAAAAGAAAATTGCTGCAGCGCACTACGCATGCCGACGTTGTCCTTCTATACGGTTTTCATTATTGACACTGGTACAGTGCCTTGCGAAAGTATTGGGCCCCCTGGAACTTTTCAACCTTTTGCCACACTTCAGGCTTCAAACAAAAAGATATAGCATTTAAAAATTTTGGTGAAGAGTCAACAACAAGTGGGTCACAATTGTGAAATGGAACAAAATGTATTGGATCATTTAAACTTTTTTTGTAATAATAAAACTGAAAAGTGGGGCGTGCAAAATTATTCGGCCCCCTTACATTAATACTTTGTTGCGCCACCTTTTGCTGCGATTACAGCTGTAAGTCGCTTGGGGTATGTTTCTATCAGTTTTGCACATCTAGAGCCCATTCTTCCTTGCAAAACAGCTCGAGCTCTTTGAGGTTGGATGGAGAGCATTTGTGAACAGCAGTTTTAAGCTCTTTCCACATATTATCAATTGGATTCAGGTCTGGACTTTGACTTGGCCATTCTAAGACCTGGATACGTTTATTTTTTAACCATTCCATTGTAAATTTTGCTTTATGTTTGGGATCATTGTCTTGTTGGAAGATAAATCTCCGTCCTAGTCTCAGGTCTTTTGCAGACTCCAACAGGTTTTCATCCAGAATGATCCGGTATTTGGCTCCATCCATCTTCCCATCAATTTTAACCATCTTCCCTATCCCTGCTGATAAAAAGCAGGCCCAAACCATGATGCTGCCACCACCATGTTTGACAGTGGGGATGGTGTGTTCAGAGTGATGAGCTGTGTTGCTTTTACACCAAACATATCATTTTGCATTGTTTCCAAAAAGTTCGATTTTGGTTTCATCTGACCAGAGCACCTTCTTCCGCATGTTTGGTGTGTCTCCCAGGTGGCTTGTGGCAAACTGTAAACAAGACTTTTTATGGATATCTTTGAGAAATGGCTTTCTTCTTGCCCCTCTTCCATAAAGGCCAGATTTGTGAAGTGTTGGACTGATTGTTGTCCTATGGACAGACTCTCCCACCTCAGCTGTAGATCTCTGCATTTCATCCAGAGTGATCATGGGCCTCTTGGCTGCATCTCTGATCAGTCTTCTCCTTGTTTGAGATGAAAGTTTAGACGGACGGCCGCGTCTTGGTAGATTTGCAGTGGTCTGATACTCCTTCCATTTCAATATGATTGCATGCACAGTGCTCCTTGGGATGTTTAAAACTTGGGAAATCCTTTGGTATCCAGATCCGGCTTTAAACTTCTCCACAACAGAATCACGGACCTGCCTGGTGTGTTCCTTGGTCTTCATGATGCTCTCTGTGCTTTAAACAGAACCCTGAGACTATCACAGAGCAGGTGCATTTATATGGAGACTTGATTACACACAGGTGAATTCTATTTATCTTCATCAGTCATTTAAGACAACATTGGATCATTCAGAGATCCTCAATGAACTTCTGGAGTGAGTTTTCTGAACTGAAAGTAAATGGGCTGAATAATTTTGCACGCCCAACTTTTCAGTTTTATTATTACAAAAAAGTTTAATAAATTAAATAAATAAATGATCCAATAAATTTCATTCCACTTCACAATTGTGACCCACTTGTTGTTGATTCTTCACCAAAAATTTAAAATGTTGTATCTTTTTGTTTGAAGCCTGAAATGTGGCAATAGGTATTTTTTTAACATGTTTTTACTTTTCAAATATGTTATTGCTCACCCTGCCATATCTCTGCGCGGATCTCATTAAGCCGCTCTGGGCACTTGAACTTCAAATCGGACCATTTCCGCTGGATCTGGCCTGGGGTCCGCACAGTGTCGAAATGATGGTTCGGGTGTCGATGTGTGCCATCGTAATCCTGCCGGTCCATCAGCCAGATCATGTATTTAAGCTCTCCAGAGCTAAATGCTGAGGATCGCCTGGATGTCATTTTGCAAAATTCGCTCTGCCTCTGAGGAGTGCACGCCGCGGCCTATCGTCGTGCGTACCTGCGTATTACGCAATCGCTAGACAATAGTACGCTCAGGATTCACACAATTGTACACTCATGCGTACGTGTTAACATAAGTAGCGTACCTTTAACAATTGTATATTTGCTATTAGTGCGTGAAGTTAGTGCGCAAGACATGACAGAATAACAAATGATTTGTATGCAGCTTCGACCGAATAGCTTCGTATTAAGATCGAATCTTTTAAAAAATTTGACGAACATTCGGCGAAGAGAATTTTGCATGATTCGCTCATCTCTAATAGGGATATATTGATTAAGCCCTCTCATAAGGGAGGGATTGTGTTACTTGGGCTGTGTAAAATGTACAAGAAAGAGGCCACCGACAACTAAGGTGTTCCACCTGCTATAGGAGGCTTCCATTTAATCCTTTGTTAAACTTCAAACTGGACTATCTTCAGTCTAACACAGGGCCTTAGATAACGGTGTAATTATCAAGAACCAATAGGAATGTCTGCTGAAAACCCATCAGTGTCGACTTTTTATCTAAAGTATGTTACAAAAAATTCCTAAACATGCCACCTGCCCTTCGGATCATCCAATTGTGTCGGGATCAACAAAATGTACAACCCTATTTGTAAGTTGATTGATCATATTCTATGGTCTTTGGTTGAGGTATTACCTTCTTACTTTAAGAACACTACTAATGTTTTACAGAGACGGGTTGTGGTCCAAGTGGATCAGAATATGCTACTTGTGATGTCGAGTCTCTTTACAGTATACCTCTTTTCACCACTTAGGTTGGCTGCGGTTAGACATCTACTGATAATGTTAGAGCTGAATCATGCAATGAGTCAGTTTATTTTCAAAATTTTAAAATTTGCGTTGATGCATAATTTTTTTGGTATTTAAGTAGACATTTTCCTTCTGCTCCAGGGAACTGCAATGGGGGCAGCTTGTGAGAAAGATCTTCCTCACTGAGCCTGTACCAATGATTAAAAATGTCCCAAGGTGGGGTCAATACCAAATGTGGGGCCAATATATTGATGATATCATCTGATAGGACTCAGAGGAGGACTTTGTATCACAATAATCTCAATCTTACACTTACCCAGTGTCGTACCTAGGGTATTTGGCACCCGGGGCGGGTACTTTCTCTGGCTGGGACCCCATATAGTTACAGTGCTCCCCAAAGTCCCACTGATTCTAATAATTCTCTCCCAGAGTGCCCTCATTAGTAATAGTGCCCCAATAGTGATAATGCTCCAGAAGTAGCTCTTTTAGCAATAGTGCCCTCCATATTGTACTAATAATAGTAACACCCCCAATAGTACCTCTGGTAGTACTAATAATTCTCCATAACAGAAACCATTTTTCCCATAGTGCCTCCAGTAGTGCTCCCAGAAATAATAAGGACCCACTGTAATGGTCCTCAAATCAGCCCATTGTGCCCCCATCAGACCTCAGATCAACCCACTGTGCCCCCATCAGACCTCAGATCAGCTTATTGTGCCCCCATCAGACCTCAAATCATCCCATTGTGCCCCCATCAGACCTCAGATCAGCCCACTGTGCCCCCATCAGACCTCAGATCAGCCCATTGTGTCCCCATCAGACCTAAGATCAGCCCATTGTGCCCCCATCAGACCTCAGATCAGCTTATTGTGCCCCCTTCAAACCTCAGATCAGCCCATTGTGCCCCATCACAAAGCGATAAAGACAAACTTATTATGAAGGTGTCATAGCGACACTCTATGACCTGCTATCCGGGGAGGGCATGAGCATCCCATCACTCACCTAGCTTCTGTCTTGGGACAGCCACCAGACATCTGTGTCTTATGCTGCAGGCTGCAGCCTGGCTACTGGGTTGCTTTCTCTGTGTTTTAGTGTCTTTTCATTGAACTTTTCTCTCTTTTTGTTTGTGTTCAGCTGTTTGACTAATTAGGTCATCGGCTCTCCTATATCTGTTGTGCTGTTTGTTGTACCCCTTTCCTGATCAATCTTTTAGATTCCTTTTTGTTTCACTTGCTTGTTAGGGCCTACAAAAGAGATATAATCTGTTTGTCTGTGTACTGACTTCTGTCTATTTCCTGGATCCTCACTCACTGCCTCCTGACCTGACCCATTCCAGTTTACCATACTGAACCACCTGACCTGACCTCTGGACTGTTTCATGGATACACATGTACTCTGCCTGCCCTGAACTCTGCCGGTTTCCTGATTACGTGTATTTCCTAATCCCTCAGTGCTCTGACCCCAATTGGCCAGCAGCCAACAACACTGGGCCTATTCCCAAGAGGTAGAAACCTGGTGGCTCCCCTGCAGTGAAGGCCAGATTGCTGTATAATGGATTAAGGGTGAAAACTAGGGGACCACCAGGTTAATGCCATCAGGACTAGCTCAAAGTCAAACTGGATGGTTGGCACAGTGGGTCCACACACTGCCCATAAAAGAGAAAAATTGAAAAGAGAGGATTTCTTTATGCAATCAGGAAAACAACTAAAGAAGGATGAGCAGTAAGGTTCACATCTGTCTAAAATTCTAGCTAGAGGGATATGTACAAAGCATTGATCAAGTATTGGGATCTCCTGTTGATGGATCTCTCCTTCCAAAACCTTCAATTACATAGAACTTGAAAAGACCACTTGGTGAAGAGTTATTATCTGGGTTCAAAAATAGAACACGACTTCAGTTGCAGAGGATGTAGATGGGGGCCAGACAATGTGGAGATTAAAATTATGTATGCTATTTCATGTAGTTCAGTAGCTGGGATTTATTGTGCTACATGTCCCTGCAGTTTGATGTATATTGGTATGACGTCCAGACAACTTCATCATCAATTCAAACAACATGCTGGAGATAGAAAGTGCAAGGAAAGAGCCAGGTATATCCTTGGTGAAAACTATCCTAGTCACTTCAAATAATTTTTGAAGCTTTAAAGGGATTGATCAAATGCTGGTGTCAGTGAGGGGAGGTAACTGGAAAAAGATCCTAGCACAGAATGAGCTGAAATGGATTTTTGCTCTTAATACAGTCACTAGAAATGGCCTTAATAAGAACATCAGTTTTGGTGCCATTTGTTCAATACTGTTCTTGCCTAAGTGGATCTAAGTGATTGGTTCTGCATAGATAAGTGATGTCTGTAAAATATACATTGACAAGCAAAAGGGTAATAATATTTTGAACTTTTGACTTTGATGCGCTTGTATGTGATCACGTCTCCTGCTTTGCTAAACACATGTTTGGGCAATACACTTGCCACAGGGCAGGCCAGCACATCCAAGGCGTAAAGGGCAAGCTTAGGCCATGTGTCCAATCTGGAGACCCAGAATTTAAATGGGGCAGACCCATCAGTCAGTATGTTCAAACGTGTGGACACGTACTCTCCCACAATGTTGCTGAAACGCTGCCTCCTGCTAAGATGGTCCGTATCAGATGGTGGTGCTGGATGTTGTGGCGTGCTGATGAAGGTTTTCCACATTTTGGCCATGCTAACCCTCCTTTCTAAGGTAGTGTTGGTGCCCCAGCTGCATTGGCGGCTTCCTCCTCCTCCTTTTTCACCTCGTGCTTCCACTGAGCCCCCACTGTCAGGTGGGAACGCAGTCAGTAGTGCCTAGTAGTGTCTAACAGCGTGTGCTTGTATTCACGCATCTTCCGGTCACGCTCCCGGGGATGGAAGTAATGATGGCATGCTGTCCTTGTAGCGGGGATCCAGCAGGGTGGCCACTTAGTAATCAGCACTGGTAACAATCAGGGCAACTTGGCGGTCCCGGGACTGTAGTATGTACTCGCTCATGTGTGCCAGGCTGCCAAGAGGCAATGACAGGCTGTATAGTCAGTCTCCTCTGTATCCCCCACTCACACTCCAGTGATGCCCGTGAGCTGCTTTGGGTGCCACCCTGCTGTGAACATGATTCCTCCTCCTTGGTCATCCTTGCAATCCTCCAAAACTGTGCCCTGGCTGGACAGTTGTGTAACTGGCTGCTGTTGGTGCAGGAACCGACCCTTTGAGACACGTGTGAATAACTGGCCTGATAACTGTGCAAATAATCCCTGTTCTTCCTCCTCTTCCTCCTGTGCCACCACCTCATCCATCATTGCCTGAAGTGTTTTTTCAAGGAGACATACAAGTGGAATAGTGACTTCGATGACGATGTCATCGGCACTGGCCATGTTGGTAGAGTACTCAAAACAGAGCAACATGGCATACACGTCCCACATGGAGATCTACTCACTGATGGTGAAGTGGTGCTGTTCCACAGAGTGACTCACCAGTGCGTGCTGCAGCTGAAACTCCACTATCGCCTGCTGCTGCTCGCCCAGTCTCTACAGCATGTGCATATGAGGCAGTGAGTGGGAAAGCAGAGGTTACACTGCAACGCAGACAGGCGAGCAGCAGCAGGGTGAGAAAGCTGAAAGCATGCACAGACGGCCCACACTTTCTGCAGCAGGGCTTGCAGGTGGGTAGGGGGGTACTTCTTCTTTCTTTCTAGTGTTTGTGGGATGGACAGATGAACGCTTCAATAGGACAGTGTGGATATGCTCATTGACACTGCTGGTGGTGGTGGTGCTGTCACATCCTCTCTTTGTGGGGAGCCAGGTGGCCCTGTCACTCAGGAGGGGGAGGAAGAGGCCAAGACCACAGAAAAAGAGGGAGCAGGAGAAGCCTCAGATCTTTGTGGTTCTTCAGGTGTCTACTCCACTGCAGCTCATGCTTTGCATTTAGAAGCCTTTCAACAAGCTTTATTTAGCATCTGAACATGAACTTTGGATACATGATTTATGGTACTGTGGTTTTTGGGCATCACTTTTTATAACGTTTTATATTTGTCACTGTATAATCACTGCTTTTTTGCAGTTCATCTACACTAATTGTGTGTATTATTTGTTGTTATATTTCTGTTTATGAGGCATGTGTCTCCTACCAACTAATTGTTATGTTGTATTTTCTATTTTTATTGTATCTATTTGCTGGTTACATTGAGGATTCTCTTTATGTATAATTTTGTAGGATTTTAAAATTGCCAGTTGAAATTAATATGATTTCTCTCTATAAGTTTAAATCTATACAATTGTTCTGTTTTTGCAGCATATGGGCAACACATGTGTGATCTTCATGGTGGAGTCGGGACTTTACTCCTGGCCTCAGCTCATTTTACTATGGGTCATCACTAGTGTTCAGTGAATCGAGCTTCGGATCCAAGATCCAAAGTCGATTAGTTCAAAACTTTGTTTGAATGCTGTACTTAGATTTGTCTCTGTACAGCATTTAAATGTATGGGCTCTGGTGAGGGAAATTCTTTATCACCAAAGCCTCATGGGACTTCTGTGAATAACTTCGATTTTTAGACTTGAAAACCAGTTTAAAACTTGCATCAGAAGTCGGCTTCGGTACCGAGGTACCAGCCGGTATCGAAGCCAACTTCAGAACTACATTTTAAAATGGGTTTTTAGGTTAAAAATTGATTGCTGAAGTTATTCACCGAAGTCACCTCGCCGGAGCCAATAAATTTTAATGCTGTACGGAGACAGATCTTTGTACAGCATTAAAACAACTTCGGATCTTGGATCTTGGAAGACTAGTCATCACATTATCGGACCCGTGGACTAGCAAGTGGTATCCGCCATCTTAGCCCCATACACATATGTATAACATAGATTAGGCAGATTTCATGTGCAGATTATGGCTCAAGGGTTAGTTGCATTACCATTCCCTACGACTATTTTAGGCGTAGAAAAAGGTCTAAATGTAAAACAGCTCGGAAGCTGTCTTACATTTATAAATGGCTAAGGATCTGCCAAAGTTATGAAGAGGCCTGCGTCTCTTCATAACTTCAAAGGAACTATCACCATCTTAGGGGTTTATTAACCCCTTCCCGACCGCCGCCGTACATGTACGGCGCGCGGGCGGTGCGGGGACATGACGCCCGCTCGCGGGTGCGGCGGGCGTCATGGCCGGCAAGTCTCTGCTGTTTCTAACAGCAGAGACTTGCCGCATCTTACCTCCGTCTGCGGAGACTTCCTGGGCCTTACTGATGCCGTGATCACACGTGATCACGGCATCAGGATGCGTCTGAACCCGGAAGCCCACGGGGTGTCTGTACACCATATGAAAACTGTAATCCTCGCTGGTGAGGATTACAGTTTTCAAACTGCAATTCTTATTCTGGCCACTAGATGGCAGGCCAGGATAAGAAATGAGCAATTCATGGTTTTAACTGCATCTAGTAAATCCATGATTGCTCATAAAGAAAAAAAACAAAACACAATAGATCAGATGATATTTGAGCTTTAAAATAATAACAGAAAAATTAAAAAAAATGTTAAAAAATATATAAAAAATAAAAAAGATATAAAAGTTCAAATCACCCCCCTTTCCGTATAAGTAAAAAATAAATACCTAAATAACAATAAATATAGACATCATGGGTATCACCGTGACCGAAAACGCCCGTACTTTTAAAATATATAAAAAAAAATTTCAATACGGCGAATTGTGTGGCGGAAAAAAGCGTCCAAATGGCGATTCGCAGTTTTTTGTCCCTTTTTTTTCTAAAAAAATTAAATAAAAAGTGATCAAAAAGTCATACACACCCCAGAATGGTATCAATAAAAACTTCAGACCGCCCCGCAAAAAATGAGCCCCCATACAGCTCTGTACACATAAATACCAAAAAGTTATAGGGGTCAAGATATGACAAGGAAAAAAAAAAAAAAAAAAAGGGCAACTTTCTAATTATTTTATCACCATCTAAACGCAGGAAAAACTATACATATTAGGTATTGCCGGATTCGTACTGACCAGTAGAATGAAAGTAACCGGTCCGTTTTAATGCACATCGAACGCTGTAAATAAGAAACCCGTAGAACTGTAGCGGAATAGCGGTTTTCTTGCAATTTCACCCCATTTGGAATTTTTTTCCCGCTTCCCACTACACCATATGTAATATTAAATGGTGGCGTTGGAAAGTACAACTTGTCCCGCAAAAAACAAGCCCTCATACAGCTATGTGAACAGAAAAATAAAACAGTTATGGCTGTTTGAAGGCAGGGAGCGCAAAACGAAAATGCAGAACCGAAAAAACCTCCGGTCGTGAAAGGGTTAAGACCAGCGTCTAAAACATTGCTCTTAATAAATCTGCCCCCATGTATTTTCAATATCGATAAAGTTGTATTTTTGGGGCTCTTATTTTGGTGATTGTATAAGACAGGGCTCAACAACCTTCGACACTCCAGCTGTTGTGAATCTAGAAGTATGCATGTTAGGGAGTTGTAATCTCACAACAGCTTGATTGAAGATCCTGCAAATCCCGCGTGCGTGGTGGAGTATGACATCACCGTGTCGGCCAGCAGGATGATGGCATCACGCTAGTTTACGTGTGGATCTACAGTCAAGATTTCCGCTGCAGCCTCTTCACGCTCAAATGGATAAGGTGAGTATTATTTTTTTTTTAACCAAATAAACTCTGAAAGTAGTAGTAGTTGGCACTCTTGTTTGAATCCAACCATATCTGTATAGAATTTTTCCTTGTATTTGTGTGGGTTTCCTATAGTCAAAAAAGATACCAATAGATTTATTGGCTTCCAATGAAATTCATCCTTCTGAATGTGAGCCCTAAGGACTAATGTGAGTGATGACAATTTCTGTAAAGCAGAATATGTTACACCTATATAAGCAGCAGGAAATTAATAAAAGTAATGTTAGCTTTTGCTTATTTAATGTTGCTGGAAACCCAGATGTTCTCATACATATTTGACATACTTTGTGAAGAAATCGATTAGACTCATTACTAGCTTATTTCATTGTCTAGCCTAAAGGACATTTTCATGCATTTAATTTTAATCGTGCATTTTACGGTTTATATTAGTATTATCTGAATTGTTAAGAAGAACTATACTCCAACACTACAGCTACAAATGAGATGTTTTGATTACTTTGCATTCTCTCGAGTGGTAGTCAAGTTACCTCGATTTACATAAAGAGTAATTAGCTAGACTTTTGAACGCTGGGTTGAGTAAAAATATAAATTTAGTTTAGGTGTAGTTGAACACTGAACTGGAAAATTAGTTCTGGCACATGATGGTGTAGATAAATTGTGGCTTGGAATAAAAGGCAAATTAAATATAGAGTTGTAATCTTGGAATCTTCCAAATTTAAAGGGGTTATCACATTATTCATATAAAAATGGAAATCAGACATCATACAGTACACAAAATTCCTCTTTTTAACAAAGCTGGAACCAGCCCTGTACCTCACATAGATCTAGAGGTTACCCCATTCATTTCTTCAATTGCTCTGCTAGACTTATTTCAAGCTTGCAGCTCAGGGGTGTGTGTTCTTTTTCAGGGGTGTATTGTTTCTACTGCAGCTGTCTCCCTATCACTGCTCAAGGGCCATGTTCTTTCAGCTGCAGCTCTCTTCCTGTAATTGTCACAGCATCTAACAGGCTGGTGACAGCAACATTACTAAAGGTGGACATAGAAAAGAAAAGAACAAATAGCAGATAGTGATATTCAGATACATTCTATTAAATAATTCTGTGGCCACACCAAATTTTTACTTACATGATTCCGGTTTGAAAAATGTAGACAATTTTGCTGGGGCAACCCCTTTAAAGATACAAAGGCAAAAGTTCAAAGCCCCAGTTGTAATCCAAAGGATAGGTTCTAACTGTCTGAGTGGCAAGGGTCTTCCTGTGTGCCTATTTGAACCGAATAGAAAGCACACATGCATATCTGCTGCTCCATTCAAGTCTGTGGGACTGCATGGGAGTACAAGCACTCAGTTATCTTTGGCAGCCCCATAGAGTAGAATGTAGTTGCAGTGCACACACATGTCTACCGCTCCATCAGACAATTATCCCCTGTTCTTTGGATAGGGTTAAGTTATCTTAATTGGACAACAGTCACCAGTACAAGAAACAGTTGAGGTCCAACCCCCAGCACTCCTCCAATCAGCTGTTTGAAGAGACAACGGCACTCTGTGGAGTTCTGCAGCCTCTTCATAGGCCAGTGACATCACATTCATCATTCACGTGGCCTAGGAGCAGGTCAGTCCTATTCAAGTGAATGGGCCTGAGCTGGAAAGACAAAGCACAAGTACTATCCAATGGATGGCACTGTGCTTGGTAAACTGCGAAACCCTCTCTAAGCTCAGACTGTAGTATTAAAGGGGTTGTCTCATCTGAGACAAGGTGGCCATATCACTAGGATATACCCCATTGTCTGATAGGTGCGGGTCCCACACTTATATCAAGAACAGAGTGGGCCAAAGTAGTGGCTGGAGGACTCAGGTCCGGCCACCACCAAGCACCTTCCCCATAAAAATTAATGGGAGCGCACCACACATGATCGGCCACTGCTCCCATTCACTCCTGTGGGCCCAATGGAAATAGCCGAACCAGCACTATTTTCGGTGGGCCCATATAAATGAATGGAGGGAGGCTGCGCATGTGCAAAGCACCCTCCACCACTTTCAGGGCTCCGTTTAGGAGATAGATGCAGGTGCCAGCAGTGGGATACCCACCTATCAGAAAATGGGGGCATATCCTAGCGATTGTCTCAGGTCAGAGACAATTCATTGTCTCAGGTCAGACAACCCCTTTAAGCAGGATTAGTAAATCTGCCCCTCTGACTATCAAGGTCATTTTATTTTTTAATAGTTGTCACATTGGGTGACATACTGTAAAATTCATTGTGGCCAGTTACGGTAAGTAACTATGAGTGCTATTTCTTACGTGAATTCAAATAGATCAGATAGAGCTTGATGAAAATATCAATTACAAGTGATTACTTGAATGATTTTTACTTTTACCGTTTACCCCTACTGTTAATGGCTGTTAAAACTACTGTGTTTTGATTTTTCTATTACCCATTAAAATATTACGTTACTTTGTATTGATTATATTATTACCTTTTAATATACATTGCTGCCTTATTTTCATTTCCAGTAATTATCTTCAGGAATATGTTTGCTGATTATTTTTCATTACATGGGCAATGTACTGTATGCTTTACATTAACAGCTCTTTTCTCATTGTAGCTGCTTATATCACACTATTGTTCAATATACTGTGTATGTATGTATATATATATATATATATATATATATATATATATATATACTCATATACATATATTGCACAGCGCGTGATGACGTCATTACGCTGGTGTGGTTACATCATAAGTCAGCACGTTACCAAATGCCTTATTAACTGACTTCCATGCTTGGCTGTGCAGATTCCGGACCTTCTAGCTCTTTCATTCTCTTTTTCTGGAGTACTGTCAAGTAGAGATGGTTTTCTCTCTGTAAATCTCTCAGAGATAGTGGTTCTCTTGAGTTCAGGCACAGTACTGTGAGGAGTGACCATATGTAGCTCACTCTTACTTCCATACCTATCTCAGTACTGAGCTAGGACATTACACAACAAGAACAGTTTGCAAGTAAACTATTCTGGGATACTGCACATGCAGGGCCTGGTCTACTGTAACAGTGCAGATCTGGGCAGTCTTCTGGGTTCTGGAAAGGCAAGTTGGTTGGCCTAAAACTGTTCATCCATTCTGGAAGCCTGCAAAATGCTAGCATCTGAAGTTCTTCCATAAGCCCCAATATCCACACTTATGAAGCGGTAATGTTTTCCAATGCCAACAGCACCACCAAAAAATATTATATTATAATTACAGTGCCTTGCAAAAGTATTCGGCCCCCTGGAACTTTTCTACCTTTTGCCACATTTCAGGATTCAAACAAAAAGATATAACATTTTACATTTTTGGTGAAGAATCAACAACAAGTGGGTCACAATTGTGATGTGGAATGAAATTTATTGGATCATTTAAACTTTTTTCGTAATAATAAAACTGAAAAGTTGGGCGTGCAAAATTATTTGGTCAATTTACTTTCAGTTCAGAAAACTCACTCCAGAAGTTCATTGAGGATCTCTGAATGATCCAATGTTGTCCTAAATGACTGATGAAGATAAATAGAATCCACCTGTGTGTAATCAAGTCTCCGTATAAATGCACCTGCTCTGTGATAGTCTCAGGGGTCTGTTTAAAGCACAGAGAGCATCATGAAGACCAAGGAACACACCAGGCAGGTCCGTGATACTGTTGTGGAGAAGTTTAAAGCTGGATTTGGATACCAAAAGATTTCCCAAGCTTTAAACATCCCAAGAAGCACTGTGAAAGCGATTATATTGAAATGGAAGGAGTATCAGACCACTGCAAATCTACCAAGACTCGGCCGTCACTCTAAACTTTCATCTCAAACAAGGAGAAGACTGATCAGAGATGCAGCCAAGAGGCCCATGATCACTCCAGATGAACTGCAGAGATCTACAGCTGAGGTGGTAGAGTCTGTCCATAGGACAACAATCAGTCCAACACTTCACAAATCTGGCCTTTATGAAAGATCCGTGGGATTCGTGGGTTCGGGCCGAATCACGAATCCCATTAAAGTCTATGGGAGACCCGAATATTTTTGCAGGGGCCAAAGGTTCTGCACAGTCAAGTTTACCCCAACATGTGAAAACCTCAGAAAAAGATGGAAACACCTTGGAAATGGATAGGAAACACCAGGGGCAGCATGTAGGGATGCCCCTGAGGCTCCCTAATTGCACCATTTTTTCTAAATCTGGCCAATAGTCTGGTGATGACCCCAAGGCAATTTTCAGGGACACGGTAATGGTGACTCACTTAAAATGCTGCCTGACAACCTGGCGGTGAACCCCTGATTGTCTGTCTTTCAATAACATTGCACTGTAAAGCATGGTGGTGAGCCTCAGTATGACTTTTTAGATGGAGATTGCATGTGGTCACGTACTCCCTGGAACCCCACAGTCACCCCTTCTCTGATGTGCTACCCCAGAACATTCTCGGCCCCAATTCGCCAGACCTTTTGCAGTCTCAGTGTGCTGACAGTGGGGATTTACCAGTGTTGTCTGAGGAGGTGGTGGACAATGGCAAGACACAGGTGTCGGGGGGGGGGGGGGAGGTGAGCCATTTAAAAATGCTGCCTGACAACCTGGCGGTGAACCCCTGATTGTCTGTCTTTCAATAAGATTGCAGTGTAAAGCATGGTGGTGAGCCTCAGTAATAAGATGGCAGTGTAAAGCATGGCGGTGAGCCTCAGTATGACTTTTTAGATGGAGATTGCATGTGGTCACGTACTCCCTGGAACCCCGCAGTCACCCCTTCTCTGATGTGCTACCCCAGAACATTCTCTGCCCCAATTCGCAAGACCTTTTGCAGTCTCAGTGTGCTGACAGTGGGGATTTACCAGTGTTGTCTGAGGAGGTGGTGGACAATGGCGAGACACAGGTGTCGGGGGGGTGGGGGAGGTGAGCCACTTAAAAATGCTGCCTGACAACCTGGCGGTGAACCCCTGATTGTCTGTCTTTCAATGAGATTGCAGTGTAAAGCATGGTGGTGAGCCTCAGTAATAAGATTGCAGTGTAAAGCATGGCGGTAAGCCTCAGTATGACTTTTTAGATGGAGATTGCATGTGGTCACGTACTCCCTGGAACCCCATAGTCACCCCTTCCCTGATGTGCTAGCCCAGAACATTCTCTGCCCCAATTCGCAAGACCTTTTGCAGTCTCAGTGTGCTGACAGTGGGGATTTACCAGTGTTGTCTGAGGAGGTGGTGGACAATGGCGAGACACAGGTGTCGGGGGGTGAGGTAGTTGAAAGTGAAGCAAGTTACATTGTGGACTCCTTGGGGGGACTTTCTCATGATGGGACAGATTCAATTGTGTTTAGAAAGGCTGATGGGCTTCCGTCAGCACTGTGTGTATAGAACCCCATGGCCTTTCATAAAAATAGTCTGGCGATGACCCCAAGGCAATTTTCAGGGACACGGTAATGGTGACCCACTTAAAAATGCTGCCTGACAACCTGGCGGTTAACCCCTGATTGTCTGTCTTTCAATAAGATTGCAGTGTAAAGCATGGTGGTGAGCCTCAGAAATAAGATTGCAGTGTAAAGCATGGCGGTGAGTCTCAGTATGACTTTTTAGATGGAGATTGAATGTGGTCACGTACTCCCTGGAACCCCACAGTCACCCCTTCTCTGATGTGCTACCCCAGAACATTCTCTGCCCCAATTCGCAAGACCTTTTGCAGTCTCAGTGTGCTGACAGTGGGGATTTACCAGTGTTGTCTGAGGAGGTGGTGGACCTCAGTATGACTTTTTAGATGGAGATTGCATGTGGTCATGTACTCCCTGGAACCCCGCAGTCACCCCTTCTCTGATGTGCTACCCCAGAACATTCTCTGCCCCAATTCGCAAGACCTTTTGCAGTCTCAGTGTGCTGACAGTGGGGATTTACCAGTGTTGTCTGAGGAGGTGGTGGACAATGGCGAGACACAGGTGTCGGGGGGGTGGGGGAGGTGAGCCACTTAAAAATGCTGCCTGACAACCTGGCGGTGAACCCCTGATTGTCTGTCTTTCAATGAGATTGCAGTGTAAAGCATGGTGGTGAGCCTCAGTAATAAGATTGCAGTGTAAAGCATGGCGGTAAGCCTCAGTATGACTTTTTAGATGGAGATTGCATGTGGTCACATACTCCCTGGAACCCCACAGTCACCCCTTCTCTGATGTGCTACCCCAGAACATTCTCTGCCCCAATTCGCAAGACCTTTTGCAGTCTCAGTGTGCTGACAGTGGGGATTTACCAGTGTTGTCTGAGGAGGTGGTGGACAATGGCGAGACACAGGTGTCGGGGGGTGAGGTAGTTGAAAGTGAAGCAAGTTACATTGTGGACTCCTTGGGGGGACTTTCTCATGATGGGACAGATTCAATTGTGTTTAGAAAGGCTGATGGGCTTCCGTCAGCACTGTGTGTATAGAACCCCATGGCCTTTCATAAAAATAGTCTGGCGATGACCCCAAGGCAATTTTCAGGGACACGGTAATGGTGACCCACTTAAAAATGCTGCCTGACAACCTGGCGGTTAACCCCTGATTGTCTGTCTTTCAATAAGATTGCAGTGTAAAGCATGGTGGTGAGCCTCAGTAATAAGATTGCAGTGTAAAGCATGGCGGTGAGTCTCAGTATGACTTTTTAGATGGAGATTGAATGTGGTCACGTACTCCCTGGAACCCCACAGTCACCCCTTCTCTGATGTGCTACCCCAGAACATTCTCTGCCCCAATTCGCAAGACCTTTTGCAGTCTCAGTGTGCTGACAGTGGGGATTTACCAGTGTTGTCTGAGGAGGTGGTGGACAATGGCGAGACACAGATGTCGGGGGAGGAGGTAGTTGAAAGTGAAGCAAGTTACAGTGGGGACTCCTTGGGGGGACTTTCTCATGATGGGACAGATTCAACTTGGGTGGATCAGGCACAGGAACAGACCTTTTTTTTGTGTTTATTTAACTTTTATTTAGCACAAATAACCACAGAGATATTTATTCGTTCTCTTCGCTGCGCAGTCTGGCGTTGGGGTTCGTCACTTTGATGGCGAGCTGTGCCGCTCTCTCCACAATGGTCTTTCGGTTCTTTGAGGAGACGTTGTGGGCGATTTCTGCACAGAAGAACTTGCTGCTCATCAACAGAACCTCGAGTTCCTTGACATTGTGGACCAGGAATTTGCGGAACCCTGTGGGCAGCATGTGTTTGGTCTTCTTGTTGCTACCGTACCCAATGTTGGGCATCAGGACAGTGGCGTAACTACAACTAGCTGGGCCCCACAGCAAATCTTTGAACCGGGCCCCCACAGCAACTTCTTCACAACCCCCAACTTACATGCAACCCTCATTCTTGTGCCTAGTCAAGGTTGCGCTCTCTCAGACAAGGCCTGGCAGCTGCTCAGTCTGTTTCCTAGAGTGTCAGTGTATATAACGTTATTGTATAATACTGTTTAGGGGCCCCTGACAGTAAAATGTATTAGTCTTCCTCCTGAATGGGCCCCTTGTGGGTCTGGGCCCCAAAGCAGCCGCTTCCCCTGCTTCCCCTATAGTTACGACCCTGCATCAAGATCTGCCCTTTGAACCTCCTGCGGGCTCTGTTGTCAATACCTCTGGGTTTACGCCAGTTACGCTTAATCTTTACATAACGGTCTGATTGGTGGGGGATGAACTTCTTCGTCCGCTTCTTGACAATCCTGGGCTTAATGAGGGGCCGGAGAGCTGCCATGAAACCGGTTTGGAGCGTCCGCCTTCTCCGCAGACAGCCCAAGGAAGAGAGCGGAACAGATCAATTTTAAGTGTGAGGCAACATCAGCACCACAACCGCTTGGGAGAGGCAGTGGGCATTGTGTTTAGAAAGGCTGATGGGCTTCCGTTAGCACTGTGTGTATAGAACCCCATGGCCTTTCCTAAAAAATTTGGTTACAAAGCCGCCTGACTCCTGAAAAATTGTTATTAGAAAGACGGATGACTTCCCAGAAAAATTGTTATTAGAAAGACGGATGACTTTACTGAAAATTTGTTATTAGAAAGACGGATGACTTCCCAGAAAAATTGTTATTAGAAAGACGTATGACTTCCCAGAAAAATTGTTATTAGAAAGACGGATGACTTTACTGAAAATTTGTTATTAGAAAGACGGATGACTTTACTAAAAATTTGTTATTAGAAAGACGTATGACTTCCCAGAAAAATTGTTATTAGAAAGACGGATGACTTTACTGAAAATTTGTTATTAGAAAGACGGATGACTTCCCAGAAAAATTGTTATTAGAAAGACGCATGACTTCCCAGAAAATTTGTTATTAGAAAGACGGATGACTTTACTGAAAATTTGTTATTAGAAAGACGGATGACTTTACTAAAAAATTGTTATTAGAAAGACGTATGACTTTCCTGAAAAATTGTTAGTAGAAAGACGGATGACTTTCCAGAAAAATTGTTGCATATGCAACTCAGATGAAGAGGAGGAGGAGGAGGAGGAAAGCAAGCAATTTAGGAGGTAGCCTGAGGTGGGGATGAGAACTGGGGGGATATCCATGACCTGTTCATCTTGATGAACGTGAGGATGTCAGCTTTGTCGGTGGACAGGCGCGTCCGTTTGTCCATAATGATACCCCCGGCGGCACTAAAAACCCTTTCAGACAGTACACACAGCTGGGCAGGCAAGCACCTCAAGAGCGTACTGCGCAAGTTCTGGCCACCTGTCCAGCTTGGCCAGCCAGTAATTATATGGCGTGGAGTTATCGGTCAGGACGTTAGTCTGGTCCGCGACATACTCCCTCACCATCTTGCGGTACTGTTCTGCCCTGCTCTGTCTGCCCTGTGGCTGTGTCGCAGTGTCTTGCTGGGGTTTAAGAAACTTGGCAAAAGCATGGAATAGTGTACCCCTGCCCTTGGCGCCTACACTGACTTTCCCCCTCCTCTCCTCTCCAACTTCGGCCACTGCAGTCCGCCCCCTGTTGCTCGACTGGTCTGGAAAGGCCTGTAGCAGTTTCTGAACCAGGGCCTTGTGGTAGAAAGTGACTTGGGTGCTCCTTTCCTCCACGGGTATTAGTTGGGCAAAGTTGTCCTTGTAGCGTGGGTCAAGGAGGGTGTACATCCAATAGTCATTGGTGGACAGTATCCTCTTGACCCGGGGATCACCACAAAGACAGCCAAGCATAAATTGTGCCATGTGCCCTACGGTGCCAACACGCAAGCCTTCAGCCTCCTCACTTAGCGGACTCTCCATCTTCTTCTCCCCCCCCTTCCTCCGACCCCAATTCATCCTCCTCAGGCCCATACCCGCTCAACAAGTAGCATGGAATCACCCCCTGATGCATGGTGCCCAAGAGTTTCTTTCTCCTCCTCAGCCGCCTCCTCCTCCTCAGTTCCGCGCTGCGAAACTGACAACAGGGTGCTCTCAATGTCACTGTCTTCCCCCACCTCCTGTGACACTGCTGAATCCTCAGATCTTAGGTTCCGCAAGGAGTTCTGGATGAGGCACAACAGAGGGATGGTGACACTAATGATGTGTGCATCACCACTAACCATCTCTGTTGCCTCCTCAAAGGGACCTAAGACGTGGCAGATGGCAGCCATCCACGTCCACTCCTCAGCATAGACATGAGGAAGCTGACTGGCCTGACTACCACCTTGGGGGATCAGCTGGCAGTCTACAACTGCCCTGCCTTGTTGGTACACCCTGGCTAGCATGTGTAACATCGAATTCCAACGCGTGGGAACGTCACACAGCAGCCGGTGAACAGGGAGTTGTAGCCG
>ONZH01030310.1:0-20032 GCA_900303285.1 Rhinella marina | reverse complement strand
GACCGCACCGAGCCTACCATCAGCGCTCCCACATTCCAAGAAGACAAGACAAGAAAGCACCTTCTCTTGAATATGACTGGTCATATTGTGACTGGCTGTTTATCATGTTCAATACTACATGCTCTTTGCTTGCTGTATGTCACTACATTGCAATCTTACTTCTAGGGGTATTCTGACTACATCAGGTTATACTCTATCCACAGGATAAGGTTTAACTATTAGATCGTTGGGACAACCATAAGATAGAGGGCTCCATGCCCTGCGAGGACCCTAGCATTTGTAGCATGTGTAATGTTACTCCATTCATCTCTATGGCTCCTGCTGAGCATAGCTCAGCACTTGTACTTATCTATCTCTAGAAGTCCTATAGAGATGAACAGAGCAGTAGTACACATGTTCAATCTGCTGCTGCATTTATTTCAGGGGTCCCCACAGGGTACAGGTTTCCCATTCATGGGATCAGTGGGGGTGACAGCAGTTGGGCCCCCATCGATCTAAAATTAAAAGAGTTAAAGATGGAGTCAAGAAGATCCTATATCAGAAGCTTTGAATGGCCATTTAATGAGCTATATTGAAAATATTTTGAAATAAGGAATTACACTTGATAATGTGCCATGCATTTGTAGAGCAAGCAAGCACGAATATAAATCCAGAGCATCATGATTAGAGATGAGCAAATTTCTCAAAAATTCGATTTGGACAAATTTGGCCAAATTTCCCAAAAAGATTTGATCCCAATTTATTTGTGATGAATGGCGTTAAAAAACAGCTATTTCCTGGTTGCTGAGAGCCTGTATAGTGGTGTATAACACTGTGCATTGCAGAAATATGCATAGGAAGTCCACTGTGCTAGTGAAACAATACTCTGAGTCAGTATGACACGCAGATGACAGGCGTCATTATTAGAATCACTTCACACTTCACTTATATGGTCAGTTACAGGTCAAAACTGACCAAATAACTCAAATGTGAACTCAGCCTTACAGGTCAATGTTAGCATCAGGTACGGTTTAAAGAACAGTGCAGTTGCCTAAGATTCTACTATAGAGTGAACTCCACCTAAGTATGGCTCAATAATACACCATAGGTGTGTGGCTAAACTAATACTGCAACGCCAACAAAAGGAAAAACATACCAGAACACCATCAATCAATATATAAATACAGGCTTTATTAATGACTAGTGTTGACCGAGCATGCTTGGCCGAATACTGTATTCAGTCGAGCATGATGGCGCGCGGAACCATGTGTGTTCGCCCGAACACCGCGTGTGCTCGATCGCCATGCTTGATTCCCCTCCCCGCACGTGCCTCCATCTGACCTCAGATCAGCGTTTTGTGCCCCCATCAGACCTCAGATTAGCGTACTGTGCCCCATCAGACCTCAGATCAGCGTATTGTGCCTCCATCTGACCTCAGATCAGCGTATTGTGCCCCCATCAGACCACAGATCAGCGTTTTGTGCCCCCATCAGACCTCAGATTAGCGTATTGTGCCTCCATCAGACCTCAGATCAGCGTATTGTGCCCCATCAGATCTCAGATCAGCGTATTGTGCCCCCATCAGACCTCAGATCAGCAGAATGTGCCCCCATCAGACCTCAGATCAGCCTACTGTGCCCCCATCAGACCTCAGATCAGCATATTGTGCCCCCATCAGACCTCACTTCAGCCTACTGTGCCCCATCAGACCTCAGATAAGCGTATTGTGCCCCCATCAGACCTCAGATTAGCGCATTGTGCCCCATCAGACCTCAGATCAGCGTATTGTGCCTCCATCAGACCACAGATCAGCAGAATGTGCCCCCATTAGACCTCAGATTAGCATATTGTGCCCCCATCAGTCCTCACATCAGCCTACTGTTCCCCCATTAGACCTCAGATCAGCGTATTGTGCCTCCATCAGACCTCAGATCAGCGTATTGCGCCCCCATCAGACCTCAGATCAGCGTATTGTGCCTCCATCAGACCTCAGATCAGCGTATTGTGCCCTATCAGACCTCAGATCAGTGTATTGTGCCCCCATCAGACCTCAGATCAGCAGAATGTTCCCCCATCAGACCTCAGATCAGCGGAATGTGCCCCCATCAGACCTCAGATCAGCAGAATGTGGCCCCATCAGACCTCAGATCGGCGTATTGTGCCCCATCAGACCTCAGATCAGCATATTGTGCCCTATCAGACCTCAGATCAGCGTATTGTGTCTCCAACAGACCTCAGATCAGCAGAATGTGCCCCCATCAGACCTCACATCAGCCTACTGTGCCCCATCAGACCTCAGATCAGCGTACTGTACCCCCATCAGACCTCAGATTAGCGTATTGTGCCTCCATCAGACCTCAGATCAGCGTATTGTGCCCCATCAGATCTCAGATCAGCGTATTGTGCCCCCATCAGACCTCAGATCAGCAGAATGTGCCCCCATCAGACCTCAGATCAGCCTACTGTGCCCCCATCAGACCTCAGATCAGCATATTGTGCCCCCATCAGACCTCACTTCAGCCTACTGTGCCCCATCAGACCTCAGATAAGCGTATTGTGCCCCCATCAGACCTCAGATTAGCGCATTGTGCCCCATCAGACCTCAGATCAGCGTATTGTGCCTCCATCAGACCACAGATCAGCAGAATGTGCCCCCATTAGACCTCAGATTAGCATATTGTGCCCCCATCAGTCCTCACATCAGCCTACTGTTCCCCCATTAGACCTCAGATCAGCGTATTGTGCCTCCATCAGACCTCAGATCAGCGTATTGCGCCCCCATCAGACCTCAGATCAGCGTATTGTGCCTCCATCAGACCTCAGATCAGCGTATTGTGCCCTATCAGACCTCAGATCAGTGTATTGTGCCCCCATCAGACCTCAGATCAGCAGAATGTTCCCCCATCAGACCTCAGATCAGCGGAATGTGCCCCCATCAGACCTCAGATCAGCAGAATGTGGCCCCATCAGACCTCAGATCGGCGTATTGTGCCCCCATCAGACCTCAGATCAGCATATTGTGCCCTATCAGACCTCAGATCAGCGTATTGTGTCTCCAACAGACCTCAGATCAGCAGAATGTGCCCCCATCAGACCTCACATCAGCCTACTGTGCCCCATCAGACCTCAGATCAGCGTACTGTACCCCCATCAGACCTCAGATTAGCGTATTGTGACTCCATCAGACCTCAGATCAGCGTATTGTGCCCCCATCAGACCTCAGATCAGCGTATTGTGCCCCCATCAGACCTCAGCTCAGTGTATTGTGCCCCCATCAGACCTCAGATCTGCGTATTGTGTCTCCATCAGACCTCAGATCAGCGTATTGTGCCCCATCAGAGCTCAGATCAGCGTATTGTGCCCCCATCAGACCTCAGATCAGCAGAATGTGCCCCCATCAGACCTCAGATCAGCAGAATGTGCCCCCATCAAACCTCAGATCAGCCTACTGTGCCCCCATCAGACCTTAGATCAGCGTATTGTGTCCCATCAGACCTCAGATCAGCCTACTGTGCCCCCATCAGACCTCACTTCAGCCTACTGTGCCCCCATCAGACCTCAGATCAGCGTATTGTGCCCCCCATCAGACCTCAGATCAGCCCACCCAGCCACATAAGATTAAAATAAAAAACCTTTCTTACCTGTCCTGCGCTGCGGCTGCCCTCCGGTCCGGCGCGCCACTGTCTTCCGTGCACGTGCATGCAGCGTCAGGTCATAGTGCGCGCCGGCCAGGGAAGACAGTGGTGCGCCGGACCGGAGGGCAGCTGCAGCGCAGGAGAGGTAAGAAAGGTTTTTTATTTTAATCTTATGTGGCTGGGTGGGCTGATCTGAGGTCTGATGGGGGTCCCTAAATACAAGTGAGCGCTTCCATAATGGAAGCGCTCACTTGTATTCGCCTGATAGTTTTTATGTCATCCTTGCTGGGCCCGGAGCCGTCGCCCCCCCTGCCCCCCTGGTAGCTACACCTCTGTGCCGTAGCCATCTTGGCTACTGGCATTACAGTGATTGGCTTGCCGGAAACGCTAACGCTATATCGCACCCGGTGACATGTGACCCGGCTCAGTGTTAGCCAGGGAGAGCTGCTGCAAGGAGGGACAGAGAGTGTAGGGATAGAAATTGGCTAGGCAGGGCTAATTTTTCTGTTGAAAAGACACAAAAGCCCTAAGCCCTTAAGGGCTATTATATCTGACTGCAATAGATTGTTTTTTGTGGGGGGTTAAAATTGCGCAAAGTGGCCTGACCTTAATACCACCTGCGCAGCTTCTGTATTATAACCTTTCTGTATTCTATATACCTGACATCCATTGTAATTTTTTCTGCCGCTAATCAAGGCGACAGTACCTGCTCCGCGTCCACTGTATAACGTTTGCGCATGGAGACACAGATAGTGTAGGGATAAGATTTGGTTAGGCAGGGATAGTTGTTCTGTTTAAAAGACCCAAAAGTCCTTTTAAGGACTGTTGTTATATCTGGCTGCAATATTTTTTTTCTTCTTTTGGGGCAAAAATAACACAAGTTTGCCTGACCCTAATACCACCTGCACAGCGTGTGCATTATAACGTTTCTGTATTCTATATACCTGACATCCGGTGTCATTTTTACTTCTGTTAATCAAGGCGACATTATCTGTGTTGCGTTTGCATTATAGCTTTACTGTATTCAACATAGCTGACATCCGTTGCTATTTTTCCTGCCGTTAATTAAGGTAACATTACCTGTGTTACGTGTGCATTATAACGTTAATGTATCCTATATACCTGAAATCCGTTGCTATTTTTTCTGCCATTAATCTAGGCGACATTACCAGTGTTGCGTGTGCATTATAACGTTACTGTATCCAACATAGCTGACATCCCTTGCTATTTTTTCTGTGGCTAATCAAGGCGACATTTCCTGTGTTGTGTGTGCATTATAATGTTACTGTTTCCTACATACCTGACATCCGTTGCTATTTTTTCTGCCGCTAATCAATGCGACATTACCTGTGTTGCGTGTGCTTTATAATGTTTTTGTCTCCTATATACCTGATATCCAGTGTAATTTTTTCTGCCGCTAATCAATGCGTCATTTTTGGGGTTTTGGGGGGTATTATTGTCATTCCGTAAAAGTGGCGTAATACTTGGACAACATTGTTCACAGCAGCGACTTTGTAGTCCAAGATGCATCCAGACATCCTCCCCATGCTTTTCCCAAACCATTTCAGTGGTGTTTCCACCATTTTCTCACCTGTCTCTATGAACCAGACACCCTCCCCTCTTCAGGGCAGGGGGTGCCTGGTTTAGTGCTTGGGTTCTCCCATTGACTTCTATTATGCTCGATTGCTCGGTCGAGCACTCGAGCACCACCTAGAGTTCGACCAGAGCACCCGAACACCCGAGCATTACAGTGCTTCATCAACACTATTAATGACCAATAAAATGCATATGTATTAAAATTAATTCATAAGTATAAAGAGATAGTCGAAGAAGCTGTGACAATGTTCACAGAAAATCAAAGAGTACACCTGTCAGATTATCCACATAAATAGTCAGTACATACTGTAAATTCATATGCACGCCAGATTACACTACTAAACTACATTAATGAGTAAATAACATACCCAAAAGTTCTCAAACATATAAAGTGCATAGTGCTAGATGTATACAAAGAGAAACCTGTAATAGGGAAAGTAGGTAAGAGAAGGAGTACCAAAAGAAATTAGAAACCCCTACCAGACAAAATAGTAAGCGTAGGACAAACTATAAAAGAAAACATCATGGACACCGACCAGTGCAGCCTCACCCCAACGCATGTTTCGCCAAATGGCTTTTTGTGAATAAAGTCTTTTGTAAACACTGTCCCTGGTGCCTGTAACGTCTCTTCCTGCACTAAGTTCACAGTAAAATGGCGAAGACCGGACAGCAGGAGGCTTTTTATACGGCTGTGACATCACAGGGGCTGGCTATCTGCTGATTGGCTATCTGCATGTCATTATGAGTGTTTCCTCATTGACTGACTTCTTACTTTCCCATTGTAACATATGCAGCAGCCATTTTAGAAAAAAAATTGATTTGTTACCAAGAAGTGCGAGGAAATTCGACTTCGGGATGAATTGAAATTTTCCTGAAATTCGCATTGAATTCCACTTTGTGAGCTTCGATTTGCTCATCTCTAATTGTGATTAGTGATGATCGATCACCCCAATGCTCGTGTGCTTGGGTGGCCAACACTAGGTGGTGCTCGAGTGCTCGCCCGAGCACCCGAGTTTAATGGAAGTCAACGGGAGAAGAGCGGGCACCCCCTGCTCTGCAGAGGTGAGGGTGTCTGGTTCATAGGGAAACGTCAGAAAATGGTGCAAACACAACAGAAATGGTTAGGTAACAGCATGGGTAGCATGACTGGATGTATCTTGGACACCGAAGTCGCTGCTATTAACAATAATGTCCTACTATTATGCCACTTTTACGGAATGACAATAATACCCCCAAAAACCGAAGATAACCGATTTTAGAGGAAATATTGTTAGCAAACATATATTTACTTGTACGTTAAGCGCAAGTGCTGACAAAAATTACACGGATGAGGCACTCCGATACATCTGGTATATCACATAAAGGAGGGCCTCATTCACATTGTGGTACAATTGTTCATGACATGGGACTCCTACACTCATAAAGCCTATGCACTAAGTGAAAGGGTTGCCAAAAATTAAAAGGAACAGACACTTTATTACACATAAAGGAGGACATCAGACACACCCGTGAAAAAATTCGGATTGATGGCCTGCTGCTGACACTCCAAAACAATAGGGGTGACAGCTGCTGCTAAGCAGACTGTGTTAAAGATTATGGGTGACATGCTGCTGCAGAGCAGACTGCAAAAAAAATTAAGGGTGACACGCTGATGCCGAGCTGACCGTACAAAGCTTGATGTGACATTCTGCTGCAGAGCAGACTAAAAAAATGTAAGGGTGACACGCTGATGTCGAGCAGACCGTCAAAAAATTCAAGGGTGACACGCTGATGCCGAGCTGACCGTACAAAGCTTGATGTGAGATTCTGCTGCAGAGCAGACCTTAAAAATTTTTTAGGGGTGACACGCTGATGCCGAGCTGACCGTACAAAGCTTGATGTGACATTCTGCTGCAGAGCAGACCGAAGAAGAAATGATCAGGGGCACGGGTTATGTTTCTGGACACATGCTGGTGTAAGGCTAGGACGGCACACCGGGAAAAATAGTGGCGGCTGGGGACTGCTTAACGAGGGACAGTCGTCGCCATCAGGCTGCAAAAAGCCTCGGTGTCCACCAGCATAAATGGCAACATTTCCAGGGCCAGAAATTTAGAAAGCTGCGTGTTTAGAGCTATGGCCTGTGGGTGGGTGGCAGGGTATTTGCTCTTGCGTTTAAATGCCTTGGGTAAGGACATTTGAACGCTGCACTGGGACACTGTAGTGGAAGTACTGGCTGATGGTTCTTGCGACGGTCCAGGTGCAGGGCGGGAGGCATCTGGGCCTGCGTCTTGGACAGCAGGTAACAGAGGGGAAGAGGAGGCAGTGGTGTGACCTGCAGACACCTATCGTGGACCCAGGCGTTCGGACAACTTTTTAGGGTGCTTTGCTGACATGTGGCGGATCATGCTGGTGGTGGTCAGGTTGCTGGTGTTTACGCCCCTGCTCATCTTGGTACAGCACAGGTTGCAAATTACAATACATTTATTGTCAGCACTTTCCTCAAAAAAACGCCAAACTGCAGAACACCTAACCCTTGGCAAGGATGCTTGCCGCAAGGAGCTGCTCCGGGTAACTGTTGCGGGCCTGGTTGGCGTGTCCTGCCTTCTCCCTTTTGCCCCCTCACTTCCTCTTCCAGCCTATTGTGATGCTGCTGATCCCTCCCCCTCTGTACTGCTGTCCTCACTTGGCTTGCCACCTTCCCAAGTTGGGTCAGCGATTTAATCGTCCACCACCTCCTCTTCCACTTCCTCAGTCTGTTCCTCCTCCTGACATGGTGACCTAAGAAGAACCTGACTTAACTGCGTTTCATCCTTGTCAACAACCTCTTGAGGCTCTAGTTGCCCTTGACTTATTGGCAACTGTGTCTCATCATCATCATGCACCTCGTGAGACCCTACTTGCCGCTCCCCACCGTCATCTTCTTTAGACTGTGTTTGCTCAATAGGTTGGGAATCAGGGCACAATATCTCCTCATGTCCCACTTCAAGCGGCCTTGGCGAGAGGCCTGAGCCAAGTAAAGGTGATGAAAAAAGCTCCTCGGAATATCCGAATGTGGGATTAGTTCTTTGCCCAGACTCTGCATGGTGGGAGGAAGAAGGATCAAGGTTAGGATGGCTACTGAGACTGGACTTTGTGGAAGAGTGGGTGGTGCTTAACCGACTGGAAGCATTATCAGCTGAAATCCAACCGACTACCTGCTTGCACTGGTGTGGCGACAAGAGTTGTGTCTTGCACCGCCCTGCAAACTGTGACAAGCTAGGAGTTTTGGATGACTTTGTTTCTTGTGCTCTGGCAGCAGGCACAGTTTCACCATATTATATAGTATATATGCAACTTTGTCACAAGTACAGTAGTGCAGATTTTTATTAAGTGTAAGATCAGTAAAAATTTAACTGAATGTCAAATATTTAGAATGCGCAAACGTTATAGAGCAGCCGCAAAAGAGGAACAACGGCCTAAATTAACGGTAGAAAAAATGCCTGCCTAGCGTTCTTCTGTCCCTACTCTATCTGTCCCTGTTTGCAGCAGCTCTCCCTAGCTCGGTATGAGCCGGTCACATGTCACCGGGTGCTTTATAGCACCCGATGACGCGTTCCCGGCCAGCCAATCACTGTAATACCAGTAGCTAACATGGCTACTGGCATTACAGTGAATGCCAGTACTTTCTCGCACGCTGATTGGCTAATTAGCGTGCGGGGAGGGGATTCGAGTATGGCGCTCGAGCACAGGCTTTGTTCGCCGAACACTGCGTGGTCACGAGCTTGCCATGTTCGGCCGAATAGTGTATTTGGCCAAACACGTTCGCTCATCACTAATCGTGATATCAATTTGAGAAAGCAATATTATTTTAGTAAGGTTGTGTGTTATTGGCAGACTAACCGCAATGTTATTCAGCTCTGTCTTCACCCTTCTACCTCAGATAGATGCACCTTTTGGTGCCTGCCCACAATCATCTAGAAATACTCGTTAGTTCATGCATGTTTTTGGAAAATTTTTTGGATATGATGTTGAGTGGGGACACACTAATCTGTTTGTATTAGCGGATATATAGTTGTGTTTTCGATACACACAGCTATGTATATGAAGAGAGAATATTTAGGTATCTCTCATTTTTATTGGTCTGTGTAGATTATATAGTAATTTATTTTAGTTTACTTCATTTTTATAAACATACACACTTTTATCTGCCCTATAAAATACTAATTTTGGGTATGTGTAATTTTGCTCCTCTTTTAGGAGACAATCTTATGGAGTGGTTATTCTGAATAGGTTTAACAATGGAGAAAATAACTTTCGGAAACTAATGTGACATAAGCGGCGCATATTGCTTTGATGCATATCGAGAGCGTCAATAGATATTCTGGCAATCAGCTGTGCCAATCACATCTACGTCATCGGGTCTCCCCACCCATCTGAAGGAGGGGAGCCCGTTTTTGCGCCAAAAAATCTTTTAAATTCTCTGTTTGTATGTATGCCTTTTGTAAAAGTCCTGATGAAGGGGGCTGTCTGCCCCTGAAACGCGTTGACCTGTGATTAAATGAATGTTTTATACTTACCCTGAAGTCTGACTCCTCGTCCGCAGCGCCGTGGTAAGGTGCTCCAACACGTTTTTTTCTGCTCTCTTCTTCCGATTCATCCGACGAACTGGTACGTTCAGTACAGATAGGAGCATCGGCAGCAGCACGAGGACCCCGGTTCTCTGGTCGGGCAATACCAGATGAGCATGTACAAGCTGTTGTGACTTCATTCACAACCACCTCTGGTAAGCTGCATTTTTTATAGCTTCCACTAGTATCATCAATGGTGTTACACTTAGGCGCTGCCTTCTTCTGTTCTTTTTTCTATATTTAATCCGGAGCTGAGGCTAATCCAACTTTGAGGAATCCAAAAACGGTTACCGGAGGGTCGGTGAGCCCGATTGTTGCTGTGAAGGATCTGCTGCCAATCTAACATCGTTACGCTGTTTCTGATCGAATTGGATATTTGAGTCGAGCATTTATTAACTTAAGAAAAATCTCAAATGGAATACTTCCCTTTGAGATTACAGCAACGGCAATCATTGGTGTCCCGATATACCACAAGAACTGGGAATGATATATATCTCCCCGATGGTAATATGAGGTGTACCAATGAATCACAATTCAGTAAAACAGATATGGATTGTATGCTGGAAACATTTAAACCCTTGGAAGAAAATTTGAATAATGAACTATTACATTCTATTGATGTTATGTTTCTACAATTATATTTAAATGAAAATATAGCCCTTAGAGGGCTTAGGATGTCTATTGCTCCTACTTTTCCCGAGGATAGCACTTTCTCCTATGAATGGAACGACTACCTCGATCAATGTGAGGCAGGTCTAATTAGAATTGCCATGAACAAAAGGAATAAATTGGTTGATGGGTTCATTTCAGAAATAGATAAAAATATGGGAATATTACGCGGTTTCTCCACACACCCCGACTTCTGTACAATAAATCACAATCTCACAAACAGAATTTATCAAAATGAACAAGAATTAATAGCAAAGAAATCTAGGAAACTGCAGAGAGATAGGACAGATAGAGAGAAGGGTACATATAGGCTCACCAAGATCAGAAACAATGAGTCTGGCGACAAAAATAGGACATCAACAGACAGTAATCCAATGAACACTAAATATAGCAACACCAATAATAATATTTCAAAACCTAGACCTAAACAGAAATATAGTAAGTATGGAACAAGATCTTTTACCAATCAACAATATCACAAACCCAGCACCAAACAGAAGCCTATGGGGAAGGATGCTAGCGAGAATGCGAGTAGAAATGACCAAGTTAATGAAAAAATTAGAAATATTGTCTCTAGTAACGAACATATAGGACAAGTGGTTACCACCAACAGTACCATCACAGATATAACCAATGCAGTGGAAATAAAACTAGGTGTCTCTACACCTAGAGATAATGGAATCACCTATCATGTAGGGGAGAGAAGCCCGACTGCCATCAAGGAGTCCCCCAATCTGTCATTACTTACGGCCACCCCTCGTACCATCGGAAACCGGTCACCCACCCGTAATTTACTTGGCGGGGGAGCGACCAGTCTACGAGGGTCCCCAGTTAATACAGCTACTGAAGAGTTTCTTGAAAAATTTCAAGCGCTGAAAAATAAATATTTTGAGCATAAAGCTAGGATACACTCCCCAATTAGACCCTTGCTTAGATCGGCTATACCCAAAGAGCCAGAAGAACCAACTAAAATACCACCACTACAGAGTGATGACCTTCTGTTGGATATGTCTTTGGTCAATAACATCTCCACTTATCCAAGTCCCTCCCAGGACAATACGAGCCCTGGAATAGTAATTGTAGATAATACTGGCACGGATAACACAGCTCTGGTGCCTTTTTTAGATCATGCAAAAAAAGCCTCCCCCCACATGAAAATATTGGAACCACTACCCCCTCACAAAAAATCCCCACTCCGATTACTCAGTTTTTCAAACCAACCCCCGGAAAAAGAAAAACAGAATACGAGGAAAAAGAGGAGGGCAATCAAAACAAAAAAGGAAAACCAGTTTAGTTCAGCAACAGGAAGCCCAAGACTCCGGTACCACTGAAACTATAGTCAAAATATTTAATCTTTCTAACTATACTTTGACCAAGTATGAGAAAATGGTCCTTGAAAAAGGCCTCTCATTTTGTCCCACTAATAAAATGAACCCTTTTGAATTATTTCTGGACTTACAAAAGTTCAGAAGAAATCTGACGATTAAAAGGCACTTTGAGTCAGCAAAAAAGAAAGGCATTAATACTAAGAGTAATACAGTCCAGAATAGTGATGATCCCATCCTTTTTGTACATCAGGATGTACGACCCAAGTCCAGTTTTTTTCCCCTACAGAGCCAGGGACATTGTATCCCCATGTTTTTTGACTTAGTGTCATCTGACTTGAAAAATACCACACAAGTAATAGTGCCAAATAGACATGTAAATAATCTTAGCTCACAAGAACAAAAAGCATTAAAAACACTAAAAAATAATAAAACCGTGACTATTAGACCAGCTGATAAGGGAGGAGGTATTGTTATGCAAAACACTACTGATTATGAAAAGGAGGCCGGTAACATTCTAAATGATACAAACTATTATGAACTGATCAGTGAAAATCCCTTTCCAGACTTAAATAGGAGGCTCAGCGAACTAATTAAGAGAGCTTACAATAATCAGTACATAAACAAAAAAGAAAAGAATTTTTTACTGCCTAGATATCCATCCTCACCTTATTTTTACCACCTTCCTAAAATTCATAAAAACACCAAAAACCCCCCAGGTAGGCCCATTGTGTCAAACACGAATAGTGCTACTAGTAATTTATCGCATTATTTAGACCTGTTCCTTCAACCGTATGTGAAGTCCCTGAACAGCTACTTACACGATTCCAGCCAATTAATTCGGGAGTTAAAGGGAATTATATGGCAGGAAACCTATGCCTTGTTTACTCTGGATGTTGCGGCCCTATATTCTAACATCCGGCACGATTTAGGACTAAACTGCATACAAACTGTCCTAATGGAAGACAAATCCCTAGATCCCAGACAGATTAGTTTTTTACTGGAGGGCCTAGAATTCATTCTGCAGAATAATTATTTTAGGTATAATAACAAAATATACCATCAGTGTCGTGGTATGGCGATGGGGACGAAAGTGGGCCCTGCGTTTGCAAATCTCTTTATGGGAGAGTTTGAGAGGACCTTCATTGGTGACCATGCCCCGATGAATGAACATGTGGTCTATTATAAGAGATATATAGACGACCTGTTCATCATCTGGGATGGCGATGAAGAATCCGCCCTCTTGTTCTGCGAATATTTGAACAAAACAGATTGGGGTATAGCATTCACCCCCACATACAACAAAAAAGAAATAGCTTTCTTAGATGTAGAAGTGGTAGTGGATATGGAGAATAGGAGTGTATGTACAAAAACTCACTTCAAAGCAGTGGACAGCAACAGCTACATCGACTATTCGAGCTTTCACTATAAAAAATGGCTGCAGAATGTACCATACAGCCAATATAAGCGCATTAGACGCAATTGTACCAACCATAGTGATTTTAAGAAACAAGCTCTAGTCTTGAAAAAAAGATTTAAGGATAAAGGCTATCCCAAAAGTATTATTAAGAACGCATACGAAAGAAGTGCAACACATACACAGGAAGAATGTTTATATCCGAAAAGCAAACCTAAAAATGAAATAAATGCTCAAGTGAATTTCATCATGCAGTACAATGTGTCCAATAGATCAATATATGCCATTTTGAAAAAACATTGGTATATATTGCGCCAAGATCCTTTTTTGAGTGGGTATCTCTCTCACTCTCCCCGGATAACTTACAGAAGAGCACCCACGATCAAAAATATTATAGCCCCAAGCAGATCACATCAATCAAATATGAAAATAAGGGATGTAAAATCATTCGGCAGTTTTAAATGTTGCACAAAAAGGTGCCTTTGCTGCCAAATGATAAATCACAAACAAAAGACCTTTAAATCTAATAAGAACGGTACCACGTTCACAATTAAACACCATCTCACATGCCAGTCCAACTTCGTCATTTATCTGATTGAGTGCGAATGTGGACTTCAGTATGTAGGCCGTACCACACAGGCTTTACATTGCAGAATGAATCAGCATAGGCATAATATACATAAGGGCTTTCAGAAACACAGTCTTTCACGACATTGTGCTGAAATGCAGAATAAAGAAAAACACAAAGTATCAGTTACCCCTATAGATTTTATACCTGAGAACCCGTATAACAGATATAGTAATTTACAAAAACGGGAGGTGTATTGGATTTTTCAGCTGGATACCCTCACCCCGTATGGGTTAAATGAGCTAAACGAAACAATCCTATAGGTTATATAAACCCAATAGAAATATACTGGGAAAGAAAGATGGCAGTAGGGATGAGGGCAAATATAAATATAAAAAAGTTGAAAAGATAGTAATTAAGAATAATAACAAAAATAAAAATAAAAATAATAATAATAAAAATAATAGGTGGTGAGATATGGTATGGAGAAAGAACCATATAGACTAATGGATAGCAGACTCAGGAGAATGAGTATGCGCGCGTATATGCATGTGTATGGGTATATGTGTATATATATTGTGTGTATGACTCCATATGTATACATATATGTGCATAAACGCGATATAGGTCATTATGGATTTGATTATAGATGCACCTTTTGGTGCCTGCCCACAATCATCTAGAAATACTCGTTAGTTCATGCATGTTTTTGGAAAATTTTTTGGATATGATGTTGAGTGGGGACACACTAATCTGTGTGTATTAGCGGATATATAGTTGTGTTTTCGATACACATAGCTATGTATATGAAGAGAGAATATTTAGGTATCTCTCATTTTTATTGGTCTGTGTAGATTATATAGTAATTTATTTTAGTTTACTTCATTTTTATAAACATACACACTTTTATCTGCCCTATAAAATACTAATTTTGGGTATGTGTAATTTTGCTCCTCTTTTAGGAGACAATCTTATGGAGTGGTTATTCTGAATAGGTTTAACAATGGAGAAAATAACTTTCGGAAACTAATGTGACATAAGCGGCGCATATTGCTTTGATGCATATCGAGAGCGTCAATAGATATTCTGGCAATCAGCTGTGCCAATCACATCTACGTCATCGGGTCTCCCCACCCATCTGAAGGAGGGGAGCCCGTTTTTGCGCCAAAAAATCTTTTAAATTCTCTGTTTGTATGTATGCCTTTTGCAAAAGTCCTGATGAAGGGGGCTGTCTGCCCCTGAAACGCGTTGACCTGTGATTAAATGAATGTTTTATACTTACCCTGAAGTCTGACTCCTCGTCCGCAGCGCCGTGGTAAGGTGCTCCAACACGTTTTTTTCTGCTCTGTCTTCACCCTTCTACCTCAGCATGGATGGGGTTAGAGGAGCACTGTATATATTACAAACATGTTTGCAGTTCTACTTGATACAGCACAAATGCCCGTCAGATGCTGATTTTGTTGCCTCATTGATTATATTCTTTGTTTTCTAAGAATATTTGTGGCAATGGAAGTACTAGTGCTGTGAGGTATCTGTCATGTCTGTTCCTGTTAAATACACAGCAAACCACAAATATGCAGTAAACCCTCTACAGACATGTGCGTGTTAGGCTACTTTCACACTTGCACTTTCTCTTTTTGCTATTGAGATCCGTCATAGGATTTCAATAGCGGGGAAAACGCTTCCGTTTTGTACCCATTCATTGTCAATGGGGACAAAACTGAAATGAACGAAACGGAGTGCACCAGAATGTATTCCGTTCTGTTTGGTTGCATCCCCATCACAGACAGAATAACGCTGCAAGCAGCATTTTACTGTCCACGATGTGGTGCGGAGCAAGCAGTCATGACTCACGATGTAAGTCAATGGGGACGGATCCATTCTCTCTGACACAATAGAAAACAGAGCTGTCCCCCATAGACTTCAATGGTGTTCACCTGTCTTGGCTATTTTAAAGATAATAACGGATGCAGACGGTTGTATTATTGTGACGGAAGCGTTTTTGCTGATCAATGATAGATCCAGCAAAAACCCTGGTGTGAAAGTAGCCTGATTCACATCTTCTAAATTCATTTATCCTTAGAAATCATTCCTTTTTCTTATTTTGTATTGCCTTGTCAATATAGGATACAATGTGAAAAGAAAACCAAAGTGTATCTGAATCATAGATACATATTTTCAGTCCATGGTGGTTTAAAAATCAAGGGTGAGAAAGACACGAAAGAACCATCTGTACAGGGTAATCAAAGAGAGCAATCCAAAAAGGTGAAAATAATTTAAGGAGAAGCCCAATGCTAGACACTGGTGACATATCAAGATAATGAGGGAAATTTACTACTCCAAATGCACCAGAATTCTGGTAAAATTTTTGATAAAAAAAAAAAACGTGTACACATACTGTACATACACAACTACCATAGTGGCAGACCATGCAACTGCTATGGGGCACAGGGCAAGAGGGGGCCCAGTCTTAGGGTCCATTCAGACATCCGGATTTTCAACGGATCCGCACTTCCTTCCGCGGCTCTGCAAAAAAATAGAACTTGTCCTATTCTTGTCTGCAGCCACGGAAAAGAAAAGGAATTTCTATTATAGTGCCGGCCATGTGCGGTCCACAAAATGCTAAACGCACGTGGTCGATGTCCGAAAATGTTTTGCGGATCCGCAAAACATGGACGTCTGAATGGACCCTTAGTTGGGATTATCTCCTCTTCTACTGGAGGTAAAAACTTGGTCAGGATTCTAACTTCTAAAGAAACAACTTTTAGCAAACGAGGCAGTGGAAAAAAAGTCCCAAGGGTCATTGAAAGAGGTTTAGGCAGAAGCCCTTCTGTCCTGTGTGGGGGCCTGGTGTGATCCTTGTTATGGGGTCCTTACTTCTCTATGTACACCACTGCTTGCAGGACTTCCATCTAAAAAAAACGATATCAGATGGAATTGGCTAAAACTGGTGCCAGTTATGTTACTATGTTACTATGTTAGATATGCATAACTGATGCTCAGGATCCGTTTTTTTTCAGGATAGGATTTTCTTTTTCTGTTCGATAGATCAAAAGAATGTAAAAATAAACGATGTGAGTCCGGCCTAACCCGTTTAATAGTAAGAAAAACGTTTTGTTGTGGCCGTACTTTTTATAATAACTGTTCGTGTTTAACTACTTCACGTCCACCCATAGGATATAAACAGCCATGAAGTGGTTGTCTATTTCTGAATGGACGTTTCTGAACGTCCATTCAGAAATAGCAGCTGCACGCTAATCGTGCAGCTGCACAGTGGGGTACCTGCTGTCAGTGACAGCAGGGTACCCCAAAGAGAAGGCAGGGACCGTTCCCAGGGGTCCCTGCCTTGTAGATCGCTGTATACACGCTGTGTACTGCGCTTCCTGTTCCGGCCCGGCGGTCACGTGATCACCGGGGCCGGGAGCGTGCAGGAGCTGCTGGGTCTCTCATATTATGCTGTACAGCCTCTCTGGGGATGTATTTCCCCTGTAACTGGGGCTACTATGTCAGCCCTAGTTACAGGAGAAATCAAGTGTAAAAATAAATAAATAAATAAGTGAAGTTAAATGTCCCACTGAAGTCTTATATGACCTTATGGGGGACACAAAGTTTAAAATAAATAATAAAAAAAATAATAAAAAATAGAGTATTATATTAAAAAAATCACATATAAAAAAAAAATAATTTTCCCCCAAATATGTTATAAAAAAAATGTTACAAATAAAAATAAATAAATAAAATAGACATATTTGGTATCACCGCGTCCAAAACGACCGGCTCTATAAAAATATCACATGATTTACCCCATCAAGTGAACTGCGTATAAAAAATCTAATAAAAATTATGCCAAAAGAGCTTTTTTTTGTCGCCTCACCTACCAAAAAACATATCAAACAATCAAAAAGTCGTATGCATCCCAAAATGATAGCAATAAAAACGTCACCTCAGCCCACAAAAAATGAGCCCCCACACAAGATCATAGCCCTTAAAAAATTGCAACACAAAAGCATGATTTTTTTTCTAAAAATGCTCTTATTGTGTAAAACGTAAAAAAAAAAAAAAATAGACATATTTGGTATCGTTGTGTCCGTAACAACTGGCTCTACAAAAATATCACATGATCTACCCCATCAAGTGAACGGTGTAATGCCCCTAAACTGCTTTTTTTTTAGTTAACCTCCAAAAAATTAGATTAAAAAGTGATCAGAAAGCCGGATGTACCCCCAAAATCCCAAAATGGTGCCAGCAGTAAAAAGCACAGCTTGTCCCGCAAAAAATAAGACCTCACGCAGCTCAGTCCACAAAAAAAATAAAAGTTATCACTCTTACAAACCATGACAAAAAATTCCATGTTAGAAAATGCAGATGCTGCTCCTCCCCTTCTGAGCCCTGGCGTATCCCCAAATAACAGTTTACGACCACATATGGGGTGTTTCTGCAAACTGCAGAATCGGGGTAATAAATATTGAGTTTTGTTTTGTTGTTAACCCTTGATGTGTTACAGGAAAAAAATGATTAAAATGGAAAATCTGCAAAAGAAGTGAAATTTTGAAATTTCACATCTATTTTGCTTTAATTCTTGTAGAATACTTAAAGGGTTAACAACATTTCTAAAACCAGTTTTGAATAGTTTGAGGGGTGTAGTTTCTAAAATGGGGTAACTTATGGGTGGTTTTTATTATGCCTCACAAACTGACTTCAGAACTGAACTGGTCCTTAAAAAAGTTGATTTTGCAAATTTGCAAAAATTGCGTCTAAAATTCTAAACCTTCTACTGTCCTAAAAAAATAAAAATACACTACCAAAATGATTCCAACATAAAGTAGACATATGGGGAATGTAAATTAAAAATAATTTTATGGGGTATCACTGTCTTAAAAGCAGAGAGATTCAAATTTAGAAAACAGTGAATTTTTTCAAATTTTCGTTAACTTTTGTTTTTTTTAATAAATAAAATTAAAACTTATTGACTCAAATTTACCATTAACTTGACGTACAATGTGTCACGAGAAAACAATCTCAGAATTGCTTGGATAAGTAAAAGCGTTGCAAAATTAGGCCTGGTCAGGAAAGGGGTAAATGGCTCGAATGGGAAGTGGTTAATAAACCACTTCTGGCACAGCTACTTTAACCACTTCCAGACTGGGCCATTTACCCCCTTCCTGACCAGGCCTAATTTTGCAAATCTGACATGTGTCACTTCATGTAGTAATACCAATTTTACTTATGCAAGCCGTACTGAGATTCTTTTCTCGTGACACATTGTACTTCATGTTAATGGTAAACTTGAGTCAATATGTTTTACTTTTATTTATTTAAAAAAATCCAAGTTAATAAAAATTTGAAAAAATCACTGTTTTCTAAATTTGAATCTCTCTGCTTTTAAGACAGATAGTGATGCCTCATAAAATATTCATTAATTAATAGAGATGAGCGAGTAGTGAAATATTCGAAAGTTCGAAATTCGATTCGAATAGACCGCGATATTCGACTATTCGACCGAATATCGAATCCCATTAAAGTCTATGGGAAAAAAATGCTCGCCACTTGGAAATCTCAATTCGACCACTTGGAGGTCACCAAGTCCACCCTGAAACCTCAGAAAAGGATGCCAACACTGCTGGAATGCAACTGGGACAGCAGGGGAAGCATGTCTGGGTGCATATAACGCGCCCAAGTCGCACTATTACACCACTATCACAGCCTCTCAACAATACACTCCAAAGACAATATAACCTCTCTGTAAAGTGAGACCATACAAGGAAACCTTCTTTCCTCTACATTGCCATGGACCCCAAGCCAAACTAGACAAAAAAGAAGATAAAATTCTGCACCCCTTAAAATCACGTTGCCTATGACAACCACAGATGGCATAGGCAAGGGGGAAAGCAATCAAGCCATCACTATTTTTCCCTCTGTGCCATCCCTGCCTTGCCCAGGCACATGTCCCAAAACATCATCCACGCCCGAGTAACACGGTTACTGCAAAAGGCCATTTGACCACCAACACTTTGGTTTGAGGCCGGGGATGCTACATCTCCCTGACAGCACACTGGGTGAATGTTGTGGAGGCGGGGACGGGCAAACCTGCTACCCCCACCCAAGTTTTGGGCCTTGGTTCTGTCTGGATTTCCGCAACCCTTACAGACAGCTCGGCAAACCCCTCCTTCTCCTTCTAGATTTGTTAAATCTGTCCACCACCCAGTCAAGTCCATAAAGTCCAGTCTCGTCGATAGCCTGCAGAAACTGCAGGGACC